>PVJS01000481.1:0-128577 GCA_004027185.1 Glis glis | reverse complement strand
TCTCACTTGCTCAGTGTAATGTCCATTTGCAGACCCAATTCTTGGTCTCCTTTAGTGATTGGGACCCTTACTTGGTGCCTCTCACTACCTGTGTGTGCAGGTAACCAGTGTCGCTATTGCCCCTCTGACTACAAGCGTGGATCTCCACGGTCTCCACTTGGGCTGTCCCTATGTCTCTCTCTGTCTACACCTATGGCAGGTGTCACCAGTAGGGGCCCTGGGCTTGTGTCTCTCTTTGCCTACAGAAGTGGCGGATGTCTCTTTGACCCGATTCTGTGCAAACATGGAACTCCACATTTTCCACAAAGAGGGCTGGTTTGGTCCAGTTTTTCCCCAGGTACCACAGCTGTATATCCTATGGTGGTCCCCTCGGTACTTTATAAAGCCACTGTGATCCACGGGCTGCAAGTCTGTCCCACCCAAATGTCACCAGGGACTGTCTGCTTATCCATATGTCTACCACGTTCCACAGGAGATCCCACTCCCACCTCCGCCAGGGCAATCTGCAGTCTCAGACCCCACGAGTCCCTGTGGCTGCACTGGGTGGTCTCCCCCTGGGGCGGCTCATTGACTTACGGTCTCATTGAGTGCTGCTCTTAATCTCTGGGGGGCGGGTGGGCTCAGCTGCTTCCACAGGTTCTGGTCAGGCCTCTGGGCCCTGGGGACTCTGCTGAGTGTGGATTGAACTGCTGTTTGCTTTTGTTGCTGTTCCTCTGCAGTTGCTGGTTTTAGAAGAGGTCCCTGACTTCTTTGTTGGTGGCCTGCAGAAGCCTCAATTTGGTAGCTGCTGGCGCAGTCTGACCAAGATGGCGCCGCTGCCGCTTCTGCCGATGCAGCAGTTCAGGTCTGTGTCGCACGTGGAGCTAGTTGCTGCTCGCCTTCACTGCTGCTATTCTGCAGCTGCTGGATTCACAACAGGTCGCTGGGGTTTCCATTGGTCTTTTGTGGAAGCCACAATGCTGGTAGCCGCCGATAAAGTCCTGCTAATATGGTGCTGCTGCAGCTGCTGTCGCTGCCGCTGTTTGATCTCTTTTGAGTGTGGAGCGAGCCGCTGCTTGCTTTCTTCTCTGCTTGTCTGCAGTTGCTAAACTTATAACAGGTCTCTGGCTTCTCTGCTGGTGGTATGTGGAAGCTGCAATGCCGGTAGCGACCAGCGCGGTCCGGCCAAGATGGCACCGCCTATTTGTTCCTTCTAATACATTGCGACAAGCTTTTCTGTATCCTTCACTACACATGGTAGATAGCTGAGATGTACTCTGGTTCAGTGAATGAACTTTCGATAAGGGAAGCAGCAGACCTAGATCAGAGTTTTAGACTTGTTGTTGAGCAGCTCTGTTACTCAGCCATCCATCAGCAAATATAAATGTTAACTACTATTACATGTAGTCATGTGCCACATAATGACGTTTTAGTAATTATGGACCACATATGCACTCCAGTCCCCCAAATTATAATGGAGCTGAAAAATTCCTATCACCTAGTGACATTGTAGGTGTCCTAACATCTTAGCACAATGCATGACTTGCATGTTTATGGTTGTCAGTTGTATAAAAGCATAGCAATACAGTTATGTACAATACATAAAACTTAATGACAATAATAAATGACTATGTTACTGGTTTGTGTATTCTTTACAATATAATTTTTATTATTACTTTAGCGTGTGTCCCTTTATTTATAAAAAAATTTATAGGGCTGGGGATGTACCTCAGAGGTAGAGTGCTGTCCTGGCATGCATGAGGCCCTGGCATGAACCACAAAACAAGAAAAAAAAAGCATGTCATGTTACACTGTCAGCACCCCCATGAACATCCTTGTATTTATTATGTCTCTGGATTGCATAAAGAGGTCATATTGAATGGTTGATGCATCTAGTTTGTGTAGGTATATGCCGTGATGGCAGCACAGTGATGAAATGGCCTAACAGTCCAATTCTCAAAACATATCCCTGTTGGTAAGGGACACATGACTATATTTCAGTGACTATACTTTCAATATTTCATTGTGAAAACAAATGAGATAATTACCAAGTGGTTTGAAAATTAGCTCTTGAAGGATGAGAATTTATATATAAAATAATTTTAATATTCATGGCTTAATGTAATCCCATTTTTTGTATGTTTGATTTTTGGTTTTATTGATTAAGGTACTACAATCTTCAAAAACAATACACTTTGAAGTATATCAGCTTGTCTGATTTAGTCTGTGTTCAGTAGACAACTTCTTTTTCCTAACCATTCTTTTGAGCATGTTCATGTTTGAGCAACATCATTGATATTTTAATTTTATGTTAAGCTCCTATGAATGAATATATGAGAATTTTATAAGGCTATTTAAAGCACCATCTAACATGAAATAATATGTGCCTTTAAAGATCAGGTTGAGCCGGGCATGTTGGCACACACTTGTAATCCTAGTACTTAGGAGGCTGAGACAGGAGGATCTGGGTTCGTGGCTAGCCTCAGCTACTTAGTGAGGCCCTCCACAACTTAGTAAGACCCTGTTTCAAAAATCAACAATAAAAAAATAGGGCTAGGGGTGTAGCTCGGAGGTAGAATGCCCCTGGGTTCAATCCCCAGTATCACACACACACAAAAAAAGATTAGGTTGGTGTAATCAAAAAATACGTCATTTTCCTGCTTTGTCTTGTCATCTTTTTTCTGTTAGCATGTCCCCCGTGTATAGTTCATTTGAAAGAAAAGTATGGCAACATAAATTCAGTGCCTTAATGAGAAACCATATTGAAGTTGAGACGCAAACAGATAACCTGAAGCCAGACAGTGAAATTTACATAGCTCTCCCTTGGTAGAGCCATCTTCCTGCATGGCTAAGGACACAATCCATCAATAATTTAATTCAGTTACATTTGGTTATAAGAAAGCAACCACTTTGTTTTGGGGCTTTAATTCTGATTCTTTATAGTAATTTACAAGATAAAGTAACCTATCACTACTGTAGTGCCTATAATGTATCAGTAAAAAAGAGCGAAGGGGAAAGTATTTCTCTTCTGTCCTGAATGTTTTATTATTTTTCAGATGTTTCTCTGGGGGGTTATGTGCTGCTCTTTTGTATTGAATCATATTTGTATGTTGTTTCCATAGGTTAGTGGTATAATGTTGCAAGTTGCAAGGAAAAAACCCATTAAGGCAATCTGAAAATTCTTTTTTTAAGTTTTTTCTACTAGATATCTTTGAACTATCTATTAAAACAACTACTCCTATTGAAGCTAAATGACCTTTGTTACAAATCAGCCTTTCTTATTCTTCTTATTGGGAGACATTGCAATGTGTTAAAATCTGTACAGTTCTTTAACTTGCTGGATGTTACAGTGAATTAAATGACTTTACTTAAATATATGGTAATTTACTCTACCACTGTAAGACAAAAACCCTTTTTGTTTCCCCAATACCATATGTTTTAAGCCAACAGAAAATTGCGACTAGGTGCTAAATTTTGTGTGTATGTGTGTGTGCATGTGTGTGCTTGTGTGTATGTGTGTGTGTGTGTGTGTGTGTGTGTGAGTGTGTGTGTGTGTCAGTTACTGGGGATTGAACCTAGGGGCATTCTGTGTCCCAGCAACACCTCCGGTGTTTTTATTTTTTGTTTTAAAACAGAGTCTCACTAGATTGCTGAAAGTCTCACTATATTACTGAGGTTGTCCTTGAGCCTGAAATCTTCCTGTCTCAGCCTCCCAAGTATTGGGATTACAGGTGTGTGCCACCACATCTGGCTTAAGTGCTAAATTTAACCTCTGTTGTTGTTTTTTCTTCAGCATTGCTTCCACTTTAAAATTTTACTCTAATTTCAGACGAGATCACCTGTGTTTCTTGGTCAGATAAATGCATATGCCTGTGTTCATTATAATATGGAAGAAAGAACACAGACTTTGAACAAGCCATAACAAGGTTTCAGTACTCACACTGAATCTCACCATGTACATTTGAACACTTCACTTAATTTTTCCAAGTCTCTTTCCCAGGTTGTAAAATAGGGATAATCACACCAACTTTGCAGTGTTGTTCGGAAAATCAAATGAGGTAGTCTGTGTTGTGCTATTCTATAGTTGACAGATAAACTTTTTGGAAAAATAAATTTAGAATTACAGAAAAGTTGTAAAAATAGTACAAAGAATTCCATATACTCTTCACCTAGCTTGTCCTATTATTAGCACCCTGTGCAACTATTATATAAAAATCAAATCAACAAATTAACATTGGTGCAATACAATTAACTGGAGACTTGATTCGCATTTCCCCAGTTTTCTTACTGATTTTCTTCTGCTAGTCCAAGAGCCAATCCATGATTCCACGTTGCATTTAGTCATCATGTGTCCTTAATCTCTTCTAGTCTGGACAGTTTCTCAGTCCTTCCTTATTTTTCATGACCTTGGTGTTTTTGAAGGATCTGGTCAGTTTTTTGTACATTCTCCTTCACTTTGGTTTTGTCTGATGTTTTCTCATGATTAGAATAAGGTTATGCATTTTTGACAAGGATACCACATCATGTCAGGGGCCTATAAAACCAACACAAATTATCACTGGTGATATTAACCTTGATCACTTGGTTCAGGTGGTATCTGCTGGATTTCTCCACTATAGAGTTACTATTTTCTTCTCAAAATATCTTGGGAAAGACACTATGTAAATACACTGTTTTCCCACTAATTTTAGCATCCCTTGGTGTATGTTGTTGCCACTATTATGACTAGGGTGTTCTAATGGTTACTTCCCATTCTCTTTATTCCTTCTATATTATTAGAATTATTCTATAAGGAAAAGCAGTCCTTTCTCTCATAATCATTCATATACAATTCATGGATGTATATTTCATTCTATGGATTATAATCCAGTGCTATTGTTGGTTTTATCATTCAAATTATTCCAGCCGTGGCCATCTGGAGCTCTCACAGGTCGGTTCCCCGGCACTTCAACATGGCCCCATCCTCTTTTTTCAGCATCGTCAGGCTGAAAAAGGTGCTCCAGACTCATCTTTTATTCTCCCCACCTTAGACCTGAAATCAACGACTTCTCCAAAAGGTTGTATAAATTCCCTTTAAGAAATAACCATTTGTCACTTAACATACCTTTTTCTAATTTTTGATAGAATTGTGTGCATTTCTTTTTCGATTTCCTTCAGGGGCAACCTTATCGAATTTAGTCTCACCAAGTGTGAGCTATTGCACCAGGAGGCTACAGATTCATATTCATCTATTCTTTGTCCCTGAAATTGTATTGGAACAATCTGGCTTGTCACTGTAAATTAAAACTTTGTCTCATACCATTTATCATTCCAGGGCATGATACATTCTTCTATCATTTATTGTTTTTTAAATTGTGCATACCCCCCCCTTAGTGATCTGTTATGTAGCCAAGCTTAGATAACTAGAGGATAAACATGTAACCTAATAAGTGAAATATCTCACTATATCATTGTGACTTTGGAAAAATCATTTATTTCTTTTAGAGATTCAGGCTTAGAATTACTTTTAACTAATTTTATAATTAAGATGGAAATAGAAGTGTGCTAAAGATCTTGTCTTTTTTGTAAAATCTGATTCATTTCTGACATTGAAAAGAAAATGTGTATTTGAATGTCCATGAGTAACCACTAGAGGGTGGTCATGGGTAACCAATTACCCATTTGCTTTTTTTTCTCCTTCAAGATTTTCTGACACAAAAAGACTGAAAATAACTGGAGCGACAATATCATACAAAATGCAGTACAAGAATAAAAGTATTAAACTGGACAGTTATATTTTTATATGTGACAAAAGGTATAGTCCAGGAATAAAAACCGTTCGTTATGCACCTAGAAAAGTATCACTGAATCATATCTATCTATCTATCTATAAATATTTATGTAAAATATTAGATACTTAACATTTGTAAGATTAGGGGAAGTTTATTTTTCAATCATCTTGGTAGCTCTTTAAAACCTTAGAGTAATATATAATATTTTTACTAGATTATAAGTAGTGTAGGGGAGAAACATTTCCTTTTTTTCCTACCATTACTAGGTTCATGGAGGAAGCCCTGTAACAAAAGACACATTAACAAGAGAAAAAGTAAAAATTAATATGTCTTATTTGATATGGGAACCTTCATAAGGAAATGAAAATCCAAAGAAACAGGAAAAACTTCATTTTTATGCTTAGGTTTGATAAAGAGCAGACAGCCTTGAGGAAGTATGATTGGATAAAGTGGGTATAATTTAATGGTAATAAACTAGGGCAAATTTAGCAAGTCCAGTGGGTTCCATTTCCTCCCTGAATATCTATGTCTTCAGAGACGGGCATGTTCCTTTCCTCCAGGGATAGGGTAGGCATCTGTGGAGTGAAGGTCTTGTTCAGAGGGAGGTCAGAGAATTCTTTCTAGATCTAGGGCGTGCTTCAGAGAAGGGGTGAGGGGATGGTGAGAGTGATCTTCCTGATTTTGAATGTTTCCTCAAAGGCCAAGTTGCCATATTTTGAGACAGCATGACCTGAATTACATCAGTAGTATTTTCAGACATCTTTCTGATAATCAAGCTAAATTTCTACATTTTTATCATAACAGAAAGTTCTAGAAAATACTCACTGTGCATTAAAATAGCCAGATAAGGGAAACTAGAAAAGCAAACCGTGAGGGAAAAAATGGACAGAAAATAACTCTGGGAAAATAAGTAAATAGGATGAAATTAATCTAGTTGAAGTTAAGTAAATTTGCATTTAATCCCTTAAAATGCCTTTTAATCGCTGTTTCTGTATATTTGAAGAGGAAGGAGCCCCTCTCCCTTTGAGATTAGAAGCTCTGAGAAGCTCGCTTTTGTGCAGTGTCTGATTGTAGACATGGGTGTTGTCTCCAGTTTGCTTCCATTGTTTCCAGTGAGTGGAAAAGCCAGTCTGTTCAGGTTGAGCCAGCCCACCTTGGACTAGTACATCCCACATTGGTCGGCCCGCTCCTCTGGTCTTCTGGTGATACTTGTTTTATGTTGGCTGTTTTTCCACCAGTGAGGTAAAGTTTAAATTG
This sequence comes from Glis glis, assembly GCA_004027185.1. Classification (NCBI taxonomy): domain Eukaryota; kingdom Metazoa; phylum Chordata; class Mammalia; order Rodentia; family Gliridae; genus Glis; species Glis glis. The sequence goes on along the minus strand of PVJS01000481.1, from coordinate 121,570 downwards.
ACCATCAATTAAGGGCTACTAAATTTAGTCTTTTAGACTATATGTATGTTATTCAGTAAACATTGTACTTCAGTGAATTAAGGGTCATTTGTGGTTTCCGTCCTCAAATTTTGACAAATTATATTTGGAATGTTAATAAATTTTCATTACTGTTAATGTCAGTCACATTCATGCCAGTGAATAAGGTAGAGTTTTCTAAAAGAAGGGTGCCAGGATAGATGCTGAAAAGCCCATCATTAATTTAGCCTTTTTTTACCATCAGGCATGCTAGGCAATGAAAGCTACCTACTACGTGCCCCCCTCCAAGACTATTTCCTCCAGGTTGAATTATTGAAGGCCTGTATTTAAATAGTGCATTAAGTTATAATGTTTAGTTTTAGGAATTTGCTCAATCTCTTGTCACTGAAAATTAACAGAGAAATAAATCATAAGATTAGCTTTCAGTCCTCTAGTAGCATCGATTCTGTGAACATATAATACAACAGAGATTCTTAACAGTTCAGCTAAGTCAACATTTATTGAGCAGCTGCTCTTTGCTAGGCTTTGTGCTACCCACCAGGTTTACAAAAGTGAGTGAGAGGTGATGAACTCGCAATGCTTGGACTTAGGTTCTTTCTCTAACTCACCCTGCAGCTTAGGGTTAGACACTCTGCTCCTTGTTCTGCTCTATAGTACTGTTTAAAGCCTGTTCCAGTTAAGGAAGCTAACGTTGCTAAAGCTTCAGATCAGGTTGTCAGTTTAATAAGCAATTATGTGTTCTGCATCCTTTCCTTTCCATTTTTCATATTCCTTTTTCCTTGATTTTATACTCCAGTTCCTCCCATGTCCCCAATGAGAAAATACGAGGAGAAATCTGAAGAAAATTGGCTATTTAAATTCATACTGAAATATTATTTAGTTTTTTTATTTTCAGACTTTTAACTTCCCAGTTTGCCATATTTTATTATTCTGAAATGCTAGTAAATTTGAGACCAAATAAATGATATGCCAGTGACTTGTTAAATTTAGTTTCTTTAGAGAGTACACACTTTCCTCTGTTTTTCACTGGAATCAGAAACACTGTTTAACTGTGGTTCAGTGTGACCTTCAGATGACCCTGAAGCAGTTGAGTGATAGAGTTGGATATTCACCATGGATAACTGACGGTTGGATGTGTTTATTTTTTCCCTCCATTTATAATTTCGTAGTGTTTTCTTCAAAGTAGAAGACTAGGATTTTAGTTTCAGCTTTCCCATTAAACAGTTTAAATAACTATTCATTTGTCCCCTGGAAACCTTAGTTTCCTCATATGTAAAATGGGATCCTAACTTACATACCTTACAGGTAGTGAAGGGCAAAGGAAGAATCATCTGTTAAACACTAAGAATCTATGGAAATGTCGGCTATTGTTACTGAAATATTACTAAGTTTTACTCTATTTTGTATTGCTGATAACAGGCATGAGTTTGTACTAAATTCCCCATTTTGAATTTAGAAATTATGTTCTTTAATATCTGACTGAATAGAATTGAAATGACGTAGATACACAGCCCCAGGTAACAGATGACCCTCAAATTTTGTTTTCTGAGTCTATTTGGGTATAGTCCTTATACTAGAATATGAAAAAGACAAACCAAATCCATCAGTCCCCCTACAACCTGCATTACTGAATGGTTAGTTCTCCATCTTTCTCTGGTGGTTATACCAGGTTTTTTTTTTTTTTTTGATACACAGGTAGCCCTTCTTTTGAACTATTTGTGTCACTGAAAGGTGTCTGCTTAACCAACTACTTTATCATATTATATGGGATTATTCCATTTAACGCATGTGCTATGTTTTTTTTTTTGGCATTTCACTACTTTCTTTTCATTTTTCAATTTAAAAACTTTAGCTTTACCCTGTCCCCAGGGGACATTTGAGGAAAGAAAACTGGCATACTCTGGGGTTCAGGACTGAAAATGTTTTCCATGGCTTCAGGAGAATGGATTAGGGCATGAAGATGGAGAGTTTATCTCCTGCTTTTCCAGATAGAATTTTTATAATTTGTGCCCAACACTTTTTCAAGGGAACTCCTAGGTGTATTCTGAGATATATTTGAATATAAAATGGAACTTATTTTTTCACCTTCAAAAGTGGCACAAACTAGTTTGTGCAAATTTTATACAAATTATTATAATACATAATCATAACATGCTTAGCATTTTACTATTTGCAGTATGCTTTTGCATAGAGTACAGGTAGGTGTCATTGTTACAATTTAAAAGCAAAAAAGAGAGACAAAGATAATTTATAATTGTTCAGCATTAGCTAGCTAGTAGGTGGTAGTTAGAACCAAAACCTATGGTATCTCTATAACACCTCTAGTAGGTGGTAGTTAGAACCAAAGTCTATGGTATCTCTGTAACCCCTTGCTGCTACATAGGAGTGTGAAAAAGTCTTACCAATAAGAAGTGAATTAACTCTTGCAGAGCAGAAAAGGAAATGCTTAGCACATCACAGGAGGTAATTTGCTAAATTATTGTAATAGCAGCAGTGTCTTCCAGCTATGTCACAAGCTTCAATTGCTTAGTTGATTTTAAGATCCTATGAGTAGTTAGAGGGAGTAACTTGATTCAGGTTTTTCTAATGAGGGAGCTGGAAGCAAAACAGAAGAGTAATGTAAGTTAATATTAAGCAGCATACCAGATCTGACCCACTCAAGACAGTCTGTTCTTGTTAACAGTAAAACTGACAACCTTGGAAATGATAATAACTCTGAAGTATCGAGTGCCTACTGATTTTAAAGAAAACTAGAGCTGTACAGTAAAGTGGTAAAACAGATTTTATTCAGCAATTATTGTAATATAGGGACAGAGACCTTGTTATAGAAGTGTGCTCAATTACAAATACAACATGGACAAGTGGGGTTTTACAGCCAAGGAGCAGGGTGGGGGTCAGTGGATGGAAATTTAATAGGAAAGAAACATCTGTGGTAGGAGGATTCTGGTTAGTCAGACCTAACAGGATTCTTACTGAAGGTAAGTCAAGGTGATTAGATACCAAGGGTAGTAGATGAGGAATTTGATCAGATATTGAGGGTGATCAGACATCAAGGATGAATTGATATTGAGGGTAAGGCAACCTCTCTAAACTGACAATTGAATAATGTAAAGAACTGAAGTCCAAAGGTTGAGGTCTAGTTGAGAATGAGGATTCACAGGAACCTGACTAAAATTTGGTCAAGGAGAATGTTTTGTCAGTCCCTCCTAAGAACATAAGAAGCCTTCTTCTATCCTGTGAGCAATTGAAATCCATTTCTTGTTCAGTTACCTTTGTTTGTGAAGGACCAGCTGAACCACCTGTTGAGTCTTGGTGATGGTTGCTAACTGCTGTACTGTGTGGCCCATGGGACGTTTAATGAGAGGGATACCTGTGAAGATAATCAGAAAAGTAAAGATTAGAGGCTGAATCAATCTGTATGCTCAAGTTGATAGGTCTTCAGGGTCCCCGAGAAGTGGTCCCAGGACTGTCTTTCCTCGGTGGTGTCAATGTGACAGCAGTAGGGGATGAATTTCTTCATTGGCCTCTTGAACCTTCCTGGCTATAGATAGATTGCCTGAGACAAGGCACACAGCAGTTGCTTCCAACCTTTGTGCAGGTGCCTCCTTTTGCAGCCAGTGTGGTTACATGGAACAGTAGGCTGTTTCTCATGATTGGCAAGTCAGTGTTCAAGGCCAGTGCTGGTGACGTCTAAGGATGAGGTGAATTAATTGAGCAATGATTAGATGCCCCTGTTGTTGAGTTGAACTCTTTAGACAACTGATAGATTTCTGGGGGTGATACCCAAAAGGTGGCAAACCTTTTCCAAAAAGTAATGAGGTTGTGGATGGAACTTAGGCCCAGTTCTGTAGCTCTTCTTTCTAAATCACCTCTTGAAGAATGAGTTCACCTACAAGGGCACCTGTTCTGTTTTGAACACTTCTTTTGTCCTGTGACAAAAGTGAGAGCAAGGTGAACTAGAAGAAGTGGGTGATTGTTTTAGAGATAGTTTATAAAAATGAAGAAAATGGCAGGGACTCAAGTTTGATGAAGGAATCAAGTAGATTAGTGTGGTAACAAGATCTGGTCCAGTTGGCCAGTAATAGCTAATAGGCTTGGGTCCCATAGACAGAGCAATCATCAGGAGGTATTCAGAAGTCATAAAATAACTACTTGATGGCTGAGGGTGACTAAAGAATGAAAATTTTGAGGATGGGGAAAGGATTTGTTGGAGGTGGTCCATGTGTGGGTGAGCTGGTTTTGAGAAATTATGATGGGGGGACAAATTGGATATTTCCCTTCATATGAGTGATGCCTGGTGAAACTGTAGTGGCTTGGAGGCTTCGTGTTGGAGTTAGTGATGACTAGGTAAGTGTGATGATAAATGCTTGTTCCCAGAAAGGGACTGGTAGTAAAATTGTGATGGAAACAGACAGGACTCTTTCAAAAATAGACTGGAATAGATTTAGCAGTTTTCTCACAATGGCTATTTGTCCATTTTAAAATGATGAAGAAGGGAAAGGAGGGGTAGCAAAATAGGCATTTTGGTTGATAAATGGGATCTGAGAAATGCTAGATGTGCCCGTATGAAAAGGAGCATGGTACCAGCAGTCTGTGTGACGGAGAGTGGTGACAATTTCATTCAAGGCTTGCCAGAGTTTCTGAGGGTGAAATAGTCTTGCTGGGAGGAAGGGAAACAGGGGAGGAACTGGTGCTTTTAAATTTAGGGGCAGACTACCACTCTGAACTACATTATGTTGTGACACTACAATGCACCAATAAAATATATAAAAATAAATTAAAATAAAAATAAATTTAGGGGCAGAAAAATGAAGGTGAAGAATAATTTCAGGTAAGCAAAAGTCACAGTGAAGGCAGACAGTGATTTGGAAGTCCAAGGGTGGAGTAGAGAGCCCTTAATGTTCTTGAAGGCATCTTTGGATAAAGGAATCCCAGACTCCTAGGTGTGGGGGTGACTCCCTAATCATGGTATAGAGGGCAGAGGCAATTACAGAGAAAGTAGTTATCTATATCCCACAAGATCCCAAAATTGTCAGTTGTTATTTTGTTTCAGGGAGAGGAAAATATTGAGTAGTAGAGCTTCAGTCTGTGAAGATTATTCTACCTAAAGCTGAAATGCCATGACCCAGATAGTGAACACAGCGAGCACAACTGAATTTTGTCTCCAGATACCTTGTGGCTCGCTCTTGCTAATGAATTAAGAGTATTCAGTGTCCCAAAGGGAGTTGTCATAACTGTCAGACACATAAGGAGGTATCTACATACATGAAGTGGAGTCTCATGGGAATTTTAAGTCCCTCCAATTGGCTTTTAGGGTGCTCAAGAAGTATATAAGGCCTCAGTAAGTCCTTGGGCCATAGCAGTCCAGATGAATTGCTGATTTTCCCAGGTGAAGGGCAGATAGGCATTGAGATTCCTTATGAAGAGGGATACTAAAAGTCAGTACACAAATTGATGACCATGAAATACTGAAAGAGATAAACAGGATAGTGTCAGGATTAGGCACCGATAAATATTTTGACGATTTTGATAGATCTCAAATTTTGGACTGATATCCTTCCCCATCTGGCTGTTTAATGGCCAAAATGGGAATATTTGCATGAAATAGAAGTAGGGTAGCACACTCTGAGTTTTTCATCTAATAAGATAATACAGGATAAGACCTGTATTGTCCGGTGGGGGTGGCTCTCTAGTCCTTCCAGTCTGAAATGATTTGGGGAATACTGGGGAAGGACATGGAACATCTACTTTTATTTGGTTCTATATCCCATTTATCTGATATCGGTAGGTTTTTTTCCATAAGGAAAAGGGAATTCTAATTTAAATCTACAATTAAATAGGTGATAAGTTGAAAGGGGCAAAAGAACCTCTGCTCCCTTGGGGAAGTCAGAAAAAGCCACTGGAGATCATTGTGAAGGGGTGGAGTCGGGGACCTATAAAAGGGATCCTGCAGAAAGTTTTTACTCACATTCTGTGAAGATTCCTTCCTAAAAGGTTTACTGCGGTCATAGAGATGAGAAGGAAGTTGTATAGCGCTTTCAGAGATCCCCTAGGAATATGAGGATGAGATAGAGGCAGATCATAAGATAAACCACCAAAATTCACTGCTGGTAGAGCCAGGCGTGGTGGCACATGCGTGTAATCCCAGTACTTGGGAGGCTGAGACAGGAGGATCACAGGTTTGCGGCCAGCCTCAGCTACTTAGGCCCTCTGCAACTTAGTGAGACCCTGTTTCAAAATAAAGAATAAGAAATAGGGCTGGGGGTGTAGCTCAGAGGTAGAATGCCCCTGGGTTCAATCCCCAGTACTGCAAAAAAAAAAACAAAAAACAAAAAAAATGGTAACTCTGAGGAAGAGGGACAAGAATTAAGGGTAGTGGTATTATAACACATTTTATCTAGTATTAGTAAGAAACATAGTAGGATGCCCTTCAACTTGTAGGGCTATTTCCCCTTCTACATTTAGGGCTAGTTGAGGCATTGGGCGTTTACTTTCCTAGAGGAGAGTCAGTAATTCTCTGGTGAGCTGGGGCCTTGGACTTTTTCCTCCCCTTGAGGACCAGGCAGTTCAGGCCCAGAGTCCCTTTTCTTTACAACATCGGCATGTGTCCAGATCAGTGGGAACCCTTGACTGTGGAGCTTGCTGTGGCTTAAATTTTGTGTATGTTTCTGTTTTAATTATAATTCTGTAATCTTGCATTGTTTATTTTCCAAATTTTAAAAATTTTTTTCTTCATAATGCAGGGCTAATGTCTGGAGCTCAAATAATGTGTACATTTTTTCCAGTTAATATTATTCTGTAATGTGTCAAGGAGTTCCAGCCTGAGACTGTTTACAAAGCTTGTGCGGCCAGAGCAGAGGCTGTTTGAGAAGTCATTTCCAGCCTGAATGGCCTTTCTGTGTTGTCTCTAACGGTGATAGCCACAGTTTCATCCATTTGTTAACAATTTTGGATACCTGACCAGTCAGTTTTGGTGGGGTAGGTCTGAGGGATGGTTCCTAGTAACTTTTCTCTTCCTTTAGTCTTTTGTGTAGCCTGAGACCATTGAAGAGCTTTAGAAATGGTGATCCATTTGGCTTTGTCAAGCCAAAGGGAGGCATCTCCAGACCAACAAAGAGGAGGAGAAATTGATATAAATTGGGGGATCCTGGAGAATGTTGTGAAGTTTTCAGTAAACCTTCCCTTTTTTCTGGTCTCAGGAAGATCCTTGGGGATGGCATGTAATGTACATGTTATCCCTTCATTGGCTTTGCATGGGAGTCTGTACTGACTGCACCCTAGGCTTCATCTTCAGGAGATGGGAGGCTGATGTTACAGGGAGTTGAGGGGTCAGGGATGCAGACGGTGGGGGCATTCTGGGAGAGAAGGCTATGGAGAGACAGCCAGAAGAGAAATATAGGGGTGCAGTGGAAAGCCTTAGGAGGTTTTCTGGGTTGGAATTTTTTCTGAAGTCATTAAAAGCCTCACTAATTTGAGTGAGGATTGAATTATTTAGATATTTTTAAGTTTTTTCATACCCAGTAAAATACTGGGTATTTTAATTTCCTATTAAATTTTTAATTTCCTTTTGCTCTAGGACATCCTTTTAGGTGAACTAATTTGGGGACATCCCAAGAGTTCCAAAGGGGCACTGTAGCTGAGGAGAGTTTTAGCACAGTATTACCAGTGACAAAGAAAGCAGATACATAAGGGCTGCAGTGGTGATGGATGTAGTGTGCAGGGCTCTGGGAAGGGGCTTTCACTTGACTGAAGTGCCCTTGGGAGGAGCAAGATTAAATAGAGAGAACAGAGAAACCTAGTGAAGAGCCAGGAAAGGATTTTTCCAGCTGAGGAATCAGGGAGTGGTTCCCACTTGAAACAAAGAATCAGGAAAGAATTCACCATTCCAGGACTCAGGGAATGAATCCCCACTGGAAAGGAAGTCTGGAGGTCTGACCTGGCTTCTGGCAGTATTCAGATGGTTGGTCTCCTACTTACCATGATTTGACTTAAACTTTTTCAATTTTAGATGGAGGGAAAGTGATATACTTTCAGTAGAAACCATACTTGCAGTCTTGAATTTTGATCTTTTCCTTGTCTGGTGATATGCCGTGGGATCCTCTTTGGTGGAGCTGGGCTGCAGCAGTGAGCTGCAGCTTCAGTCAGCCACATCTTCATGAGGGTAAACAGCCCTACCCCTGTACACTGCTGCCTTGAGGACCAAGCCTTCAACATGTGTCTCTGGGGATATTCCAAATCCAAACTCTAACAGTAGGTTATATTTTTGACTTACAATATTTTCCATTTATGAGGAGTTTATTGAAACATGACCCCATCAAATTCCAGGAGCATCTGCATTCATCTTTTTTTTTTTTTTTTTTTTTTTTTGGTGGTACTGAGGATTGAACCCAGGGGCATTCTACCTCTGAGCTATACCCCTGCCCCCTTTTTATGTTTTTATTTTGAAACAGTCTTGCTAGGTTGCTGAAAGTCTCACTAAGTTGCTGAAGCTATCTTCAAACCTGCAATCCTCCTGTCTCAGCCTCCCAAGTACTGAGATTACAGGTATGCACCACCATGCCCAGCTTGTACACAGAATCTTAAGAATCAAAATCTGCCCTCACCATGCTTCAGTGGATATTTATTTGTTACCCAAATGAGCAAGCAGACTGGAGACAAAGGCCTCAATGCGTGCTTAGGGATTGGTTGTTCTATCCAAGGGACCACTGATGGTGGTTGCATCCAGATGTGAATTATGGCACCAAAAACTGGCAAAGAAAAAACAGGGCTGGACAGTAGTTAAAATAGTACAAATAGATTTTATGCAGGAACTATTAGAATAGGGGAAAGAGACCTTGATGTAGAACTGGGCTCAATTCCATTTATAGCCAAGGAGCAGAATGGGAGTCAGTGGATGGGAAACTATTAAGAGGAAAGAAATATCAGGGCTAGGATGTAGATTAGGAAAACTGAGGATTGAAGTCACGCCCTTACTAACTGGCCAAGCTGGGGATTTTCCCCCAAGTCTCACAGACTCCAAGCCTGGGATCTGCAACCACCCCTGCTGCCTGTTGTGTCGCTCTGCTATGAACCTAGAGAAAGGGAGCAAAAGGGCAGCTTTGCTGGGCCAAGGTTCCTTGGGTCACTTAATACAGGAGGGGTTTAGTTGTTTCCCAAAATATGGTCTGCCCATCTTTTGCATTCAAGTTTAATCCATTACCAACAGGCATAATTATATAAAAACTCAAAAGAATCTGTTTTTATTCCTATACATAATAATACTTTTTGTTATGCTTAGTAATTTCACATGTGAAAATTTGCTGAAGAATCATTCTCTAAGCTTTCTAGAGTATCCATTTTATAAGTTAAATTTAAAGAATCATGAAAAGTTACAGTAAAAACTGTAACCTCCTTATAGCCATTTCACTTTAATTATTAGATATAGAACCTTGAAGGTTTGGCCCTTTGAAAATGCCTTGTTACTTGGGCTCTCTGGCTTCTTACTGCTTAGCAAGTATTGCTTAAAGTGTCATGTAGGAACATTTGATGTGCTCTATGAACCACTCTGAGCTTCTGATAATTCTGGTTTTGAAAGCCTTGAGAAATCACCAAGTAGTGAAAGCAGGCAGTGGTCTGAGATTGCACTCCTATAGAAATACAAGAAAGTTTTTCTTTTAAACTTTTTTTTTAGTAGAAAATAAATTTTTGACTAAATCAGTCATTTGCCATAGTTTAAAATTCATTTTAGAAACTCAGTTTTAGGTCTTCTTATACTTTTTTGTCAAAATGATCACTTGAAATGAAATATTCACTTAACCCTACCTCCTTCCCAGGAAAGTTGGGGATGTTTTTGTTTAAGATTCTACTAGTATTGAATATTTGCTCTTGTCAAACATCTTGTCAAAGGGACATTGTCTGCCTTGGTTTGGCCAGTGAGGTATGGGTATCACCTAAAAGTAGAATTAGAAAATCAACCACCAGACACTGGAACACATCTAATAGAAGTAGAATAATGGGATGGTAACATTATAAATGCTGTCCTTCCAAATTCAGTTATTTCATTTTTGCTTATATGCTAGTACTGAGCTAAGTACAAAGATCCAATAAGCAGCAGGGTGCATGCCTGTAATCCATGTACTTGTGAGGCTGAAACAGGAGGATCATAAGTTCAAGGCCAGTCTCAGAAATTTATCAAGACCCTCTTTCATTTTTAAAAGGGTTAGGGGTATAGCTTGGAGGTAAAAGGCCCCCAGGTTCAATCCCCAGTACCAATATAGGTAGGAAAGTAGATAGATAGATAGATAGATAGATAGATAGATAATAGATGATTGATAGATAGATCCAATAAGCAGTTTTTTCCTCAAGGAGCTTATGATCCAGGAACAGCTGATCACCTATGTAAGTAGGTAATTAATAGAAAATAGAGAATATGTGTCCTAAGAGAAGTTCAGTGGAGTGTCATAAAAATCAAATATGTAATGAAGACAAATCTTGTAGAGAGGTCTAGGTACATGTAGGTAAATGCTACTGAAGTGTGGAGGAAGATATTACTTCTGACTTTGAGTTCTGAGATGAAGTGTCATCCGAAAGAAAGAAATTACATCCTAAAAATATTTAATTGGAACCTATGATTTTAAAATATCTTATTATTGAGAAAGTGCAGTATTATGGAAAGCACATGGGCTTTGATTTCAGACTTACGTACACATGATTTTCCACTCTGCCATTTATTTAATAGCTGTATTATGTCACGTTGCTTCATTTCTTTGAACTTCAATTTTCTCATGTGTAACATCATAGGCAAACTGTGACGATTTAAATGATTAAATGGGATTACAGTTTTAAAAGCACCTAGCAAAATGCCTGGTGGCACCTAATTGCCTTTCAGTAAATGTTAGTTCCCTTTTTTCTCTTATCTCACTCATTTCAAAGTCCCTTCCATGCCATTAGCTTGTTTTATGAACATGGAGGCAGGGAGTCCAGGTAGGAGGTAATTACAGTAGTTCATGCATCCCTAAAGCATTTTCTGACTACTTACTCTATGTAGTGAAAATGCAGAGGAAGGCATTAATTATTTTAAGAGGCATTTTAGAAGTAGGATGGATAGGATGTAGAACTTAAAGACAACTAGGAGAAGAAAGGTAGAGAAGAGGCTAAACTGATTTATATCTAGTGTAATCTCTGGACTCAAACTAAGGAAGGGCAAATTGATGATTATCAGGAAAGGAGTATTCTCATCTTTAAACATAACCAGTCAGCCCTCCATATCTGTGGGTTTCGCATCTACAGGTTCACCCAACCTCAGATTGAAAAGATTAGAGAAAAGTCAGACATGGTAGTGCATACCTGTAATCCCAGTACTTGGGAGACCGAGACAGGAGGATAACAGGTTCCAGGCCAACCTCAGCAACTTAGTGAGACCCTCAGCAACTTAGCAAGACCTGTTTTAAAATAAAAAGGGCACCCGGGCGTGGTGGCACACACTTGTAATCCCAGTACTTGGGAGGCTGAGACTGGAGGATCTGGGTTCGCGGCCAGCCTCAGCTACTTAGTGAAGCCCTCCGCAACTTTGTGAAACCCGGTTTCAAAATAAAGTATAAAAAATAGGGCTGGGGGTGTAGCTCAGAGGTAGAACGCCCCTAGGTTCAATTCCCGGTACCGCAAAAATAAATAAATAAATAAAATAAAAAGGGCTTGAGGGGAGGTAGCTTGGAAGTAGAATACATCTGGGTTCAATCCCCAGTACCAAAAACGAGGAAAAAATGGGTCTGTACCAAATACAGCCTTCTTCCCATGTCATTATTCCCTAAACAATATAACAACTATTTACATAGCATTTTCATTATATTAGGTGTTATAAATAATATGGAGATGACTTAAATTATACAGCAGGGTGTAACATTATATGCAAATACTACATTTTATCTGAGAAGCTTGAGCATTCACAGATATTGATGTATGCAGGGGTTCTGGAATCAATCCACCATGGATATCCAGGGACAACAATAAGTAACATTAGCTGTCTTCTACCTGAGAAATGTATTTCCTATAAGTTTTTTACCTGTTTTTTTGGTGTGGTACTTGGGAGAACCCAGGGGCATTCTACCTCCGAGCTACACCCCCAGCCCTATTTTTTATTCTTTATTTCTGAAATAGGGTCTCACTAAGTTACAAAGGGCCTAAGTAGCTGAGGCTGGCGGCAAACCTGCGATCCTCCTGTCTCAGCCTCCCAAGTACTAGGATTACAAGTATGCACCACCACACCCATCTTTTTACCTTTTTTAAAGAATAAATTATTTGTATCATAAAAAACCCAAGTGATACACAGGATGTGAATGTACATCTGTCCATGAATACTGAATTTGTTGTAGAAAACATTACTTTGCACACTTTGATTCTAGCTGGTATTACAGACACTAATACATCACTAGTACAGTATTGACTGACTTTATCTCTTTCTTTTTCTCACAGTTTGATAGAGGTTACTCTTACAATATCCGTCATAGCTTCGGAAAGGAAGGCAAGAGGACAGACTATACACCTTTCAGTTGCATGAAGATTATTCTGACCAATCCACCAAGCCAAGGAGATTATCATGGTAAGTGCTTAACTGGATATGCTGGTAGAGTTCAGAAAGCCAGCAGTGTAGGAAGCACTGAAACTGTATAATGGCTTTTGCATTACCGACAGGACCTAGCTTGTAGCTTATGTCAGTTATCAGTGTCAAGCTAGAGCTCCATTACTCTAACAGTGATTTGTCTTATTACTGAACTAGGTCAGGCAAGAGGAATTCATTCAGCTGCACTTCGGTTTGTACTGGACTAGGCTTTCAGTTCTCAATTTCCCCCCATCTCCTGCTGTTCTTTCTCATGTCCTGAAAGTGTCTTAGAAGATTGATACAAGTTTTTCAAAGCTTTTTGAAATTGGAAACCTCTAATTTTGAAATAGTAGATTCATTAGTTTTCAAAAGATTAATTCCTGAGGGAAAGAATATTTTATTCTCATCACTATCATCTGATTGACCAACAAAGATTAAGCAATTTAATAAGTTCCGATATTAAACATATCTATCAATTTGCCTGAGTTAGTAGTATTTTTTTTAAAAAGTTAAAAATCCATGTCAAAGTATTTTCTGTAGACTGAGTTCAACTTTTTTCTAAAGCAATACTCTAAGTGTACCTTGAGGAAGTTCCTCACTTTGTGTGGTATGTCAGGGAATAATTTAATAACTTATATTAATAAATTTTCTAGACTTACCAAAATTTACTACAGTGTGTGTAAAAACTATTTTTTGTTTGTTTTAGGCTCTTAAGTGAAATGCAGTTTTAAAGAGATCACACACTTTTTTTTTAATTTTTATTTTTTTTGCTTTTTCTTTTTTCGCGGTACCGGGGATTGAATGCAGGGGCGTTCTACCTCCACGCTATGCCCCCGGCCCTATTTTTTTTATACTTTATTTTGAAACCGGGTCTCACGAAGTTGCGGAGCGCCTCACTAAGTAGAGAGAGAGAGAGAGAGAGAGACAGGGAGAGAGAGAGCGAGAGCTGAGGCTGGCTGTGAACCCGGATCCTCCGGTTTCTGCCTCCCAAAGTACTGGGTTTACAAGCGTGTGCCACCACGCCCGGCAGATCACACACTTTTAGGCTGTAAAAGATCAAATAATCACAAACAATATTTTTAGAAAGATATTCCATGTGTCCAAAGCTTTAAAAATGCCTGTACATTTATTATTTAATAGATGAAGAGGTCCAGTACAGATAATACGCAAACAGATAATATGCAATGAGTGATTCCTATTACCTGTGGTAGAGTTCCTCAAGATACTCTTAGAAATGCAGATTGCTCAGACCCCACCCTCAGACTTCATTTGCATTTCTCTCTGTGTTTTTTTTTACCTCTTCCAAAGTTTGAAAGCCATTGACCCAGATACTTCTGTTGAGGAAGCCAGAAGCTTCTGTTTAGCATGTCAACCTTACCAAGCAGTTAACTTAGAATTGGCCTTGTGGCCTGCCAAACTCCTAGGGATTCTAAGCATTCATCACCAATTTAGTTGATATTTAATTAGCATAAATGTGGGACTTTATTTTCTTATTCCTATTAAATCATTTATTTCCGTGACTTTTATTTATTTATTTATTTACCTATCTATTTTTTGTGGTACTGGAGATTGAACCCAGGGGCTTTCTACTACTGAGCTACACCCCTGGCTTCGTTTTATTTTTTATTTGGAAGCAGGGTGTCACTGAGTTACTGCACACTGGCCTTGAACCTGCAATCCTCCTGTCCCAGCCGAACCTGCAATCCTCCTGTCCCAGCCTCCCAAGTACTGAGATTATAGGCATACACCACTATGCCTGGCCAGAGTATTTAAATTTGATTTTGTTTTTCATACAAATTCCGTCAATCAAGAATAACAGTGGTGGGAGGGCTTATGTGTAAGGGATATATTCAAAGATCCCCCAGTTTACCAAAAACTGCAGATGATACTGAACTCGTATAATAAAGTTTCATTTATAAATTAGGCACAGCAAGTAATTAACAACTAATAATAAAATATAATACACTGTAATAAAAGCTATGTAAATATGGTTTCTCTCTCAAAATCTCTTCTTACCCTATACTCACCCTTCTTTTGATGGTGATGGTGTGAGATGATACAATACCTATTATTGGGATGAAGCCGGGCGACTGACATAGACATTGTGGTGTAGCATTAGGCTGCCATTGCAAGGAAGATCATGTCAGACAATTCTGGATCAATGAGCCATGATGACATCAGTGGTTGGATGGCAGGAACAAATGCTGTAGATATTTTGAGGTCCTCAATAGTTGTTTTCTTTCTTTTTTTGCTTTTTTAGCTGAAATGTTTCAGAAGTACATTGAAATTGGAAATTGTTTTCTCTTTTTAACTAATCAAAGTGTTGCTGTGGAGGTTATAATCCATTAGTGATCATACAGTGACATTAATGCAACATTACATCTGAGGATCGTATTCCATAATTTGTTCCTTAGTGTTTGTGTATTCAGAACAGTTTAGCAAATTTTGGTAATGTCTGCCTCGGTTCCTTCACCTTCCTTTTCCTCTAGATGACTCAACCTGTTCTTCCAATTCCTCATTTGTTAACACTCTTGATGGCCTTCAATATGTTCTACTTCTTTATCAAGCTTGTCAGAAATCCCTCCACCAATTTGTCTGGTTGCATGAATGATTTTCCTTCTCTCTTGTTCTCCAGGAAACCTTTAAAATCATTCACAACATCACTCCTTAAGTTCTTCTAAGAGGCACTTATAATTTCGGGTTTTAATTCACCTGTTGAAGCTTTGATGAATGTTATTGCATCAGCAGCAGTGAGTCATTTCCAGCACTGTATTATGTCTAGATTAGAGTCTACGTCAGTTGCTGATTAAATGCAGTCAAATACCAAGCAGGTGTATGTGGCCTTGGCAAGCCAAAAGATGCCTGCGTCAAGGGAAGCAGTGAGGTTGTATTTGGAGGTAGAAATGCAATCTCACCATTTTCACAGCACACAGGTTCGGTATGGCCAGGTGCACTGACTATCATTAATATGACTTCAAATTTCAACCCTTCCTCTTTCAAGTGTTTTTTTCACTTCTGGGATGAAGCTTTGGTGGAACTATTCCATAAACAAGATGGCTGCCACCAGTGCTTTCGGATTATGTTGCCAGAACATGAGCAGATATTTTTGGTTTTGAGAGCACATGGGTTCTTTACTCTGTTCACTATTCCTGGCTTTATCATATGCACCACATTGTTGCCGTTACCAGAATCCTAGGTCAGAGGCCCAGACTCTGGGGGTACCAACAAATCAAGTCTGGCTACTCGACCCAAAAACCAAACAGAAAAAGTAATGGTGCAAAAAGGAACTTTAATCTATATGGCCATATTGGGAAGACAAGTGAGATCAAGCATCTCAGCCTTATCTTTGGAGGTGCCGACATGAGCTTTAGTTTAAATGGAGGAAGAACTGGGGCAGAGACTGAGAGGTATGCATAGTGAGTCAGTCTGTGGTCTGGTTGATCATTGTCTCAGTTCTGGCTCTGTGAGGTGGCTGCAGAGGGAGAAGTCCTTGTTGCTTGAGGGGGCCATCTCCATTTGTTTCACAGGACATTTGTCTATCAGACCTGTGATCCTAGAAGGGGCTATTTGGTTCCCAGGAGATGATCGCTCCTGCTTGGGGGAGGGCAGTCTCATCGTGGGCTTCTCTGCCTGCAAGGCTTTACTGTTTCTGGAAGGTACAGGGCAATGACTGAAGACTTCTGTGCCACTCCAGGGATCTGGAACAGGAGGATGTAAATGCTGGCAGTTGAATGTCCCTGCAAATCTCAAAAATACCTTAGTTACTCTTTTCTTGATGTCTTCAGCCTTGAAGGGAGCAGATTGCCAGTTTTGGATGAATACTCCTCAAATGATTAACATGCCTATGTGCGGAGTTAGCAGTAGACCAGAGACCCAGACTTTAAGGCAAACATTCCAAGCCTTTATCCTTCTAGTTACAAATCAGGCATCAGAATGTCCAAAATAAGAGTCTGTGTTTTTAGAAAACAAAAACAAAAACAAAACCAGCTAAGTCCCTTTCATATTTCTAGGTAGTATGAGTTCATCTGTCCTTATCTGTCCATGCATGTTTTATGCCCTGGAGCCTCCTTTGCACTTTTACAAATGTAGGTTCTATTAGGCATCTTCTTCCGGAAGACTCTGGTTTCATTGCAATTGAAGTTTGCTGTAGATGGTGTCCTTGCTCCGTAGTGAACTTCTCTGCGGGAAGTATGGTAGCAGCTTCTTCTTCCCCAGTTGTATCTTCTCCAGTAATTGTTACATTTTTGTTTCAACCCTATTCCTGAATTGGTGTAACCATCTCTTACTTGCAGTAAATGGCTTGATGTCACTCATTTCAAGGGAGCCTTGCAGAAAGCTCTATGCTTTCTGGAATACCTGGAACACATTTTCTGTTCATGCCTTCCGCCCACAAATTTAATGCCTTTTTCCTTTTAACTAATACTTAAGCTTCTAACTTTTGCAGTTTGAGGTGGGATAGCAAAAATAGCATGGATTTCTTTTTCCTTCTTTATTATTTCACAGGTAGAAAATTCATTCTTACCATAGATCTCAGCAACTTCAGTATATCATTTTTTCTTTCCTTAATTAGTCGAGAACTTCTACCTTTTCACTTAAAGGAAGCCCTTTACAGCTTCTTTTTGGCATATCCAATGCCAGCATCACTACTCTTGTGCTCTGAGGCCATTATGAAATAAAATAAGGATTACTTGACTATAAGCACTGTGGCACCATGACAGCTGATCTGATAACTGAGACAGCTACTAACTGACTGACGGGTAGGTAGCATATAAAGCATGGATACACTAGACAAAGGGATGATTCATGTCCCGGGGTGGGGGGCATATTGGGGGATATATCTTGGTGCGGTATATTCTATGGATTTAGAAAAATTTATAATATCATGTATCCATCATTGTGGAGGATAGTTTGACTGCCTTAAAACTCCTCCATGCTCTGCCTGTTTATCCGTCCTTCACTCTAGTCTCTGGCAACCATGTCTTTTAACTGTCTCCATAGTTTTGCCTTTTACAGAATGTCATATAGTTGGAATCACTATATGTAGCCCTTTCAGATTTTTTTCTATCACTTGGTAAATATCCTCCCTGTCTTTTCGTGCTGTGATAGCTCATTTCTTTTTAGCACTGAATAATAGTCCATTGTCTGGATTAATCACAGACTATTTATCCATTCACCTACTGAACAACATCTTGGTTGCTTCTAAGTTTTGGTAATTATGAATAAAGCTTATGGAAACATTTGTGTGCAGGTTTTTGTGTAGAAATAAGTTTTCAGTTCATTTAGGTTGCTATTAAGATGTGTGATCATTGGATCATATGATAAGACTATGTTTAATTTTATAAGACACAGCCAAATTATCTTCCAAAGCAAGTATACCATTTTGCAGTCCCAGCAATGAATAAGAGATCCCATTGCTCCAAATCCTTGTAGCATTATATCAAACAATATCATGTTACCATTTTGGATTTTGGCCATTCTAAACCATGTGTAGTAGTATTTAATTGTGATTTTTAATTTATGATTACCTAATGATATATGATGTTTAAGTCTTTTTATATGCTTCCTTTTCATCCATAGTGAAAAGGAAGGTATCTGTCCAGGTCTTTTACCCATTTTTATCTTTTTAAATACTTTTATTGGTGCATTGTAATTATACACCATAGTGAGATTCAAAATGATACATAAATACATGCACACATCACTTTGTGTATTTCCCTCCATATCCTACCCCACTCCCCCTTCCTCCCTCCCCATACATGTTAGTGAGATTGGTAGTGGTAGCTTCATGAATGGGCATAACCTTATTTGAACAGTTCCCTTCCTCAAGCCTTGTCTTTTCCTTCCCACTTCCCTCCCCCCAATCCCTTTCCACTATGTTTGTTTTAAGTGATGCATTTTAATTATACATCATAGTGAGGTTTAGAGTGATAAAAACATAGCTGCTCACAGTGCTCAGTGTGTTTCCCTCTGGATCCTACCCGCTCCCTCTTCCCCGTACATAATACTGATGTTGGTATTGATAACTTCATATATGAACATAGCATTTCTTCAACTGTTTTCCTCATTAAGTCTCTCCTTTCACCTCCCCACCTGCCTCCCCAAATCCCCTTACTCTATTTTACTAGTATCTCCTCTCATTTATCTAAAATCCCTTTTATTTCCCAATTTCTCTCTAGCTTCCACATATGAGTGAAAATATATGGCACTTTCTTTCTTTTTTTTTTTTTTTGCAGAACTGGGGATTGAACCCAGGGGCATTCTACCTCTGAGATATACCCCACCCCTATTTTTTTTCTATGCTTTATTTTGAAGCAAGGTCTCACTAAGTTGCGGAGAGTCTCACTAAGTAGCTGAGGCTAGCCCAAACCCAGATCCTCCGGTCTCAGCCTCCCAAGTACTGGGATTACAAGCATGCGCCACCACGTCCGGCTGGCTCTTTACTTTCTGAGACTGGCTGATCTCACTTAGCATAATATTTTATAGCTCTATCCATTTTCCTGCAAATGACATAATTTTGTTCTTCTTTATGGCTGAGTAAAATTCCATTGTGTGTATTTAGCACATTTTCTTTATCCATTCATCTGTTGGTGACACCTAGGTTGGTTCCATAATTTATTGTGGATTTTATTAGATATGTCTTTTGCAAATATTTTCTCCTAGTCCATTCTGTTCCTTTCTCTCTTTCTCTCTTTTCTTTTGCTATTCCAATTATGCATGTGTTACATAACCTTTTTTTTTTTTTTTTAGCTGTCCCACAGTTCTTAGATATTTTGTTGTTCTCTTTGGTCTTTTTTTTTTTTTTGGTACTGGTGATTTGAATCCAGGGACATTCTTCCTCTGAGCTAGACCCCCCGCTCTATTTTATTTTTTATTGTGAAATGGGCTTGCTAAGTTGCTGAGGCTCAAACCTGTGGTCCTCCTATCTCAGCCTTCCAAGTACTGGGATTATAGACATGTTCCACCATGCCCAGCTAGAGTTCTTAGCATATTAATCACAGTGATTTTAAATTCTAGATTCCTCATTCCAACATGCCTGCCATATATAACTCTGATTCTGATGCTTGTTCAGTGTCTTCAAACTGTGAACTTAACTAGTGCTTTGCAAGGTTTTTTTTTGTTTTTGTTTTTAATCCCCTTAGGTGGTACAAGATGGCTAGAGTTGATTATTTTCCTTCCCCCAAATGTGTTAGACTCTGATAAAACCCCAGAAGGTCTCTGGTTAAATAGTTTTTCCTGAGGGCAGAGCTTGTTAAGAAGAACAGAATGTTCTAGCATGTTTCAGAATGGTTCCTTTGTCCATTCCATTGCTGGAAACAGGAGGATTTTTTTTCCTGACATACACTGTGAGGAGCTAGCAGAACTTCTAGAGGTCAAACTCACAAAAGTGTGAGAACCCCTCTATGACTGGGTCCCCCTGGGGATTCTAACTCATAGACGTGTCCACCTTGAGACCCCAGCTCCAGTCAGTTGTGATCCTTTGTATTCACCTGTCTGTCTGTCCAACTTTTGGGGACACAGTTTGCCTTTTGACCTCACTTCTTTGTTGGATCTAAGAATTATTGATTTTTCAGTTTGTTTTACCTTTTTCTTGTTTAGGAAGGAGTGGCAACTTACATGCTCCTCACATGTCTGACCAGAAACTAGAAGTCTTATCCTTTTTTGTCTTATTTTATTGGCAAAACTTTTTAGTTCCCTAGGTGGGCATTATTTCATCAACCAATGGTGTCTAGAACAGTTGTTCAACCAGTTATGAATCTGCATAGGCATATAATCTGACCTACCTTTATCCATCTCTTTTATAAAGGTGTACTGGGAAGCCTTAGCTGTAATTAATGCATTCACCTCATCTTCTCTTCTCTTGTTAGCTCAACCCTGGGGATCATTCTCTTTGATATGGAAGACTGAAACAAAGTGGGCATTTCTATCACAAGTTTCTCCAAGTAATGATCTGTTTCTTCTGTTTTCTTCTTATAGTGAGCATAGCTTCAAAAGACGTTTTTGTGGTTATTAGTTCTTCAGCAATCTTCAGTTTGTTTCTTGGCCTTGTTTTCTGACTTTTTATATCTGTCTAGCCATTATATCAAATATGATTTGTATAATTCTGTGTAGTATGTCTCCTCTTTTGTGTACCCTTGAATCATTCTCAGATTAACCAACAATTCCCTGTGCACCCCCACTTTTTTCTTATTGAGATCTCTCATAATTTTATTATCAGATATTTCAAGAATAATGATAGTGTAGCCTGCATGCTTACTATATATGTATCATTCTTGTAGGAAATTTGTGAGGTGGGTACTGTTAATTCCTTTCCTTGAGAGAAAGTGAGGCTGAGTCAGAAATAAGATAAAATATTTGCCTAGTCACCCAACTAGAAAGTGGTAACCAAGATTCAAACCCAGGCAGTGTAGCTCCAAACTTTTAACCATATATTATATGGTTTCTCAAGATGTTTCCTTTTACTAATAACAAATATTATTAGTTTTAATCTGAATAAAGCAATACTGTAAATTTTGGAAATTTCATAGTTTGCAGGGGTCCATAGTGTTATAATAGTTATGTTTTTTTGTTAAATACACTTGTATTTGGCTTCCTGGCTTTTTTCCTTTATTTTTTATCAACCAGTTTCCCATTGATTTCATTAAAAACATACAGTTGTTTCTAATAAACATGCAGATTCATCATCTATATGACTAAAAAATAGACTTTCCTATATTAAGTTTTCATATAAGTATTTTGACTTAGTAGTGGAGTTTTCTTCTTGAGATATCTAAAATTTTCTAGATTTGGGCCTAATACATTAGATTTTCATTTCTTCTGTGTTCTTATTTATGCAAGTAATTCTAGTAGTCCATCTTTATTTTTCTCATTAAATAATAAAAGCTGGGTGTATTGGTGCATGCCTGTAATCCCAGTACTTGGGAGGCTGAGACAGGAGGATCTTGGGTTCAAAGCCAGCCTCAGCAACTTAGTGACACCCTCAGCAAATTAACCAGACACTGTTTCAAAATTAAAAAAAAAAAAATAGGGCTGGGGATGTATTTTGGAGGTAGAATGCCTCTGAGTTCAATCCCCAGTACCACGAAGTAATATTAATAATAAAAACAATAATAATTATTATTATTATATAGAGATGGCATATATGTACTATCATTTTTCTTTAAAACAATTTCCTATTTGTCCATCTCATTCCTCCATGATTTCTCTAAGTTTAATATGGATTCTATTCTACAGGAAATAGTCATAGACTTTACATCTGAGAAATGGTATAAGGTTTTATATTTCTCAGAGTTCTTACATTTTACTTTTGCTTACATTATGTTTTTCTTATATGCCTTTTATGTAATTTTTTAGACTAGAAAAATGTAAGATTGTATAAAAATTTTTAGGTAAACTGTTATAGCTGCTTTGCGATTATCTGTGCTTGTTAGCAAATAATGAAATTAAAGCTGTTTTCCTCATTGTAGTGAGTGGACATCTTTGCCTGCGAATTCTTTTTTTTTTTTTTTTGCGGTACCGGGGATTGAACCCAGGGGCATTCTACCTCCGCACTACACCCCCGGCCCTATTTTTTATACTTTATTTTGAAACTGGGTCTCACGAAGTTGCCGAGGGCCTCACTAAGTAGAGAGAGAGAGAGAAAGAGAGAGACCTGAGGCTGGCCATGAACCCGGATCCTCTGGTCTCCGTCTCCCAAAGTCCTGGGATTACAAGCGTGCACCACCACGCCCGGCTTTGCCTGTGAATTCTGTAATGTTTTACATAAACCCTGAGCCTGTAGTACTCTGATAACCATACATCTAAGTTGTTGTTTAGATAAAGAGAGGAAAGCAATTGTACCCATGGGCAATTAACTTTTTTATTAATAAGCTGTTAGACATTAGGGGAGCTTAGCTAGTCTCTGGAGTGTGGTGGTGTACTCAGTCCTGGGTAAGTAACCTTGCTGCTGTGCCGGCTTGTGTTTTGTTGTCAGGGTGCCCATTCCGTCACAGTGATCCAGACCTGCTGAAGCAGAAGTTGCAGTCATACAAGATCTCTCCCGGAGGGATAAGCCAGGTAGGTCAGATTCTGCTCCGCATCCACAGTAATGAGGCGTCAGACAGAGCCTCTCGGGTTTATTTAATGTTCTTGCAGGGAAGCTTCGCTGCTTGTCAGGCCTCACCCCAGACATCCTATCTTCTAGATGAATTAAGCTAAAGCCTTGACTTTTCTGGTTTAGACTCCTTGGAAATTCCAGTTCTTCTATCTGCTAGGCTGCGTTTTTATTTTTCTTGGTTGTAAAGGAAGCTGGAAACCTTTTTATTTTCCTCTCAATTTGTTTTGCTATATCAACTGAGGACTTTGTTTTTAAAAAGTAAATTTTTAGAGTAATGTATTGAAACTTATTAATGAAGCTGAAAATTAACAACAGCATATTTCATTTGGAAAAATTATTTTCAGAGCACACAATAATGTCGTGTATGCCAGCTGAGTGTTCTGATAGGTATCCGCCGTGGCTATGTTTAATCTGCACTTCTGATTGTAGTTCATTAGGCCTAATAGCTTTTAAAAAATATTTTGTCCTATGAACAATTTTTTTAGCTTTTTATGATTTATTTATTGCTTTTGTTTTATTGCTATGAATTTTTAATGCACTTTTATTGGTGCATTATAGTCTCATGTCATAATGTAAATCATGTTGACAGTAACATACATGCACACAGCACTTGGTGCCTCCCCCACCTCCCCATTTCCCCCTTCCCAATTCAGAGTGTTAAGAATGATGGTATATTCACATATGTACACATAGTCAATGGTAGTAATTCCATTAATGAACCTCACTCTTCCCTCTCCCCTTCCCTTAGACGACCTCCCTGACTCCACTGAGGTTTTTCTTCCATTATCTGGAGTCCTTCTGGTATCCCAATTACTCCCTAGCTTGCGCATATTAGAGACAACATATGGCCCTTCACTTTCTGTGATTGGCTAATCTCACTTAACATAATGTTCTCCAGGTCCTTCCATTTTCTTGCAAATGACATAATTTTGTTCTTCTTTATTGCTGAGTAGAATTCCATTGTGTGTATTTCCCATAATTTTGTAATTCATTCATCTGTTGATGGACACTTAGGTTGGTTCCATAATTTGGCTATTGTGAATTGTGCTGCTATGCACATGGGTATGCATATATTACTGTAATTCTTTGGTTTCATCCCCTTTGGAAAGATACTTAGGAGTGGTATAGCCGAATCATATGGTGGATCCATTCTCAGTTTTCTAAAGAATCTCCACACTGATCTCCATAGTGGCTGAACTAATTTGCAATCCCACCAACAGTGTAGAAGAGTTCCTATTTCCCCACATCCTCACCAACATTTATTGTTATTTGACTTCTTGATGATTGACATTCTGATTGGGGTTAAATGAAATCTAAGAGTAGTTTTGATTTGCATCTCCCTGATTGCTAATGATGTTGAACATTTTTTCATGTATCTGTTGACCATTTGTATTTATAAGTTAAACTAAAAATTTTCTGCATATCAAAGGAAACCATTTAGAGTCTAAAGAGAAAGCCTACTGAATGGGAGAAGATCTTTGCCAGCTATCCCTCTGACAGAGGACTAATATCTAGAATATACAAAGAACTTAAAAAACTTTACACTAAAAAAACAAATAACCCAATCATGAAATGGGCAACTAAATTGAATATAGACACTTCACAAAAGAAGAGATGCAAATGGTTAATAGATACATGAACAATTTAAATAAGTAAATGCTCAAATGGTAAAAATATTTAAGAGTATATCTTTTAGTAAGTCTACCTTTTTAAAGAAAGAAATGTGGGGACATTGCAAAGACTTATATAGTGTGCTTCTGAGTTGACTTAGATTTTGAAAGAATTGAAGAGGAGCTTCTACTTCTTTAGTTTAAGAAGAACAATGTATGTTTAAAGCTGTAGCATTTAAGTTGTTATGCATCCTTAAAAAGTTATTTTTACTTGAAGAACATTATTGTTCTAGAAGACTACTGCTTTATCTTTGTCCAAAGTTCAGATTGAGTTTAGTTAATCAGTTTGAGTTTTGTATCGCTTTTTGGCACTTCCTCTGGGCAAGGCGCAGTGCTCAAGGTGCTGTGGCATGTACAAAGAAGAATCGGACATAGATCCTTCTCCCATAGAACCAGGTCTGGAGGAACACATAAGCCAAGTGTTGAAACAGAGAGAGTGTCTTGGGTATTCTTTTTTTTATAATATGCTTTTATTGGTGCATTATAGTCTCACATCATAATGTAAATCATGTTGACCGTGACATACATGCACACAGCACTTGGTGCCCCCCCGCCTCCCCATCTCCCCCCTCCCGATACAGAGTACTGAGAGTGACATTGATATTTTCACATATGTACACTTAGTCAGTGGTAGTAATTCCATTAATGAACCTCAGTCTCCCCCTCCCCTTCCCTTAGACCACCTCCCTGGCTTCACTGAGGTTTCTCCTCCATTATACGGAGTCCCTCTGGTATCCCAATTACTCTCTAGCTTGTGCATATTAGAGAAACATATGACCCTTCACTTTGTGTAACTGGCTAACCTCACTTAACATGTTCTCCGGGTCCTTCTTGGGTATTCTGACAAGGGAGAGACTGTAACCAGCTGGGGAGGCAGGGAACACTTTCTGGAAGAGAGGCACTTTGAACAAGACCTTGAGGGATGGTTGGAAATTATGAAGAGTGAATGTATGGATAAAAGCAGAAAGTGTATAGTATCATTAGGGTTTCAAATGTAGGATAATGGTGCTACCAGTACATAAACATTAATGGGCTACTTATAGAAAGTAATTGGTTGGGAGATTAGTTTTAGAGGTGGAACATTTAAATGGCAGACAGAATGTGTATTTGTAGCACATTAGAAAAGTTAGAACTAGAGATCTGATGTTCTTTCCAGTTAGAATTGTAGGGCTGTGAGATTAGAAAGAACATTAGAAAGCCATTCTCTTTTATGGAGTCCTAGGATGTGACTTGCCACATGTCATGGGTGCATACTTAATTATACAGTGGTAGAAACAGAAGTCAAAGCCAGCCCTTCTGACTCCAAGATTTCTTTTCCCTCAATCCCCACTCTACTTTAGAGCTGATTAACATGAGTTTGCTATGGGAGAGAGAAGGTAGGGAGTCAAATCCATGTCTCAGAATGGAATCTTGGCTAATGCTTTTGTCAGGTATTAAAAGGAAGTAGGATTAGTCCAGACTGAACAAGAATGATAGGAGAGGGGAAAATATATTTGAGAAGAGAGTCAGGTCCACAAAGTCCTTTGAAGCAAAGAGATGAAGGTGGTACATGGATTACTCAATTTTGACTTTGGTGAGAGGTGTTCATATAATGGTAGAAACCAAAACCAAGAACACACTTGTTTAAAAGATGAATGAATAAAAAACAGTGCATGTAGATGATACTTTTAGAAAATGTACTAGTAAAGGGGATGTCAGAATGGTATTAGCTTAAGCATTATGGGATGATTTATTTGTGGGTTTAAGACAAGGAGAGCCAGGCATGGTGGCACAGGCTTGTAATCCAGTACTTGGGAGGCTGAGACAGGAGGATCACAGGTTCGAGGACAGCCTCAGCAAGTGGTGAGACTCATCAATCTAGCGAGATCCTGTTTCAAAAAATAAAATTAAAATAGGGCTGGGGAGTGTATGTTGGAGGTAGAATGCCCCTGGGTTCAATCCCCAGCACCAAAAAAAAAAAAAAAAAAGACTGAAGGAGAGGGGCTGTGGATGTGGCTCAGTGGTATTTGCCTAGCATACCTGAGGCCCTGGGTTCAATCCCCAGCAATAAGTAAATAATATAATATAACAAATAACCATAGCATAACATACTGACTGGCTGAAGGGAACCTGATCCTGTTTGTAAAAAGAGGAGAAAAAAACCCATCAGAGAGGGTGCACTTGTGAAAATATAAAACAAAGAATAGCTATCTTAACCAAGCAGAGGCCATCCCTCTTTCCTTTATACCATGACTGTACTGTACATTGTACCCTTAGCACTTAACACTGGATTTTAATTATTTGTTAACCAGTTCAGCTTTCCCATGACTTTGTGAGTTTCCTGAAAAGGAGGACTGGATTTTTATTTAACTTCCTGTCTCAGAGTAATTCAGTGACTTAAACTTGGAAGGTGCTTAAAAAATGTCAAAAGAGTAAGTGGGCATTGTTAGGAATGAATTGGATCCTAGAGTGTGCCTGGTGTGTGCAGAGAATGCTAAATAGGAACTCAGGAACACAAGTGAAAGAGGAACTTAGTGAAGAACGGATGCTATTTACTTGGACAAAAGGATGGTGACAGAGAAAGGTCTGCCCCTCAGCCAATATGGGAAAATAAGAAGTTTGAGATAGAGCGAAGGAAAGCGGATGGAGCGTATCACCTGGCCTCACTCTTCCTTGTAAAGTAAAAGGTCTGGTCAGGGGTTAGGAATGGTGTTCTGAATTTAGGAAAGGTTAGAAACTGCTGCTAGCAAATTTGATAAGAAATCTAGAAGAGACTTAGAGGCCTTTTTAACAGTAATAAAGAAATCATCTTTTTTTAAATATAGGCTATTAACATCTGCATTAATTTAATATGAGATTAATGTTTATATTTAATAGTCATGACTGTTTGTATAATGTTTGCTTTTGACTCCGCTGTATCTCTCTACTTACCTTCAGTCTGTAAGTATACCCCTTACTTTGTTGAAGCTGCTTAGTAGTTTCCACATCACCCTGTGGACCTGCATTGTAACCTTTAATCTGAGATGAGCACAGATGTACAGTGCATGCAGGCAAATTGTAAATAGTATTTTGCTTTTATTTGATGTCTTTATTGAGTGTATTCTAAAGGGCAGAGAGTTGATGAATGAAAAATCCATATAAAACATTTGATAAACGCTTAGTTGCAGGTTGGCATGAGTGCAGATTGGATCTTGAAAACTTCAAGTGTGCATTAAAATATTGAATGAGAGTCAAGAAAAATATTGAAATGTGTGCAAGGCAAACTCAATATAGCTTTTATTTCAGAAAAACTACTTGAAAAAATATACCTTCAACTATAGGAAATGCTTAGATGTTTTAAGTCGTGTGTGTGTGTGTGTGTGTGTGTGTGTGTGTGTGTTGCTAGGGATTGAACCCAGGGGCATTCTACCTCCAAACTAAACCCCCAGTCCTATTTTATTTTTTATTTGGAAACAGGTCTTGCTAAGTTGTTGAGAGCCTTGCTAAATTGCTGAGACTGGCTTTAAACCTGCAATTCTCCTGTCTTAGCCTCCCAAGTCCTGGGATTACAGGCGTGCAAAGAGATCACTGTGAATTTACTGGTATTGCCGTGTGTGAGTGTGTGTGTGTGTGTGTGTGTGTGTGTGTGTGTGTGTTACTGTGGATTGAATCCAGGGGCATTGTACCTCTGAGCAACACTCCCACCGACATCCCTTTTAATTTTTTTTGTTTTGAAACAGGATCTCACTAGGTGTCTCAGAGTCACTAAATTGTTGAGGCCAGGCTTGAACCTGTGATCCTCCTGTCTTAGTCTCTCAAGTACTAGGATTAAAGGTGTAAGCCACTATGCCTGGCTGCATTGCATACTTCTTTAGTTGTTGTTGTTTTTTCTTGTTTGGGGTACTAGGCATTGAACCCAGGGGCATTCTACTTCTGAGCTACACCCCCAAACATTTTTATTTTTGAAATAGGGTCTCATTAAGTTGTTGAGGGCCTCCTTAATTTGCTGAGGCTGGACTTGAACCTGAGATCCTCTTGTCTCAGCCTCCCAAGTACTGAGATCACAGGTGTATGCCACCACACCCAGCTCATTGCCTACTTCTTAAAAAGCGTACTTACAGGATCACATGTCATTTTTCCTTTTCATTAATGTTAATATGGTTAAATCACTATTAAAATCACAGAAAATTAATGAGCTTAATATCCAGCTTAAGAAGACAGCAATTGAACAACAGAATATGAGCAAAGAAAATGGGGAGTCCTGCATTTATTCCCTCCCTCCCCCCAAATAGAAACACATGATGCTCAATTCGCCAAGACATAAACATTCTAAGTGTTTATACTCCAACAACATGGCTTCAAAATATGGAGGGTAAAAACAGAGGAAACTAAAAGGATAACTAGATAAATCCACAAGTATATTTGGAGATTTCAACACTTCCTTCTCAGTAATTAACAGAACAAGTAGAAAATCAGTAAGGATATAGAAATCTTGAACAACACAGTCAACTGACTTAACCTAGTTGATACTTATAAAACACTCTACTCAACAACGGGAGAATGCACACATACTTTTTGATGTGTACATAACACAATAGCCCAGACAGATCATAATCAGGGTCTTTAAAAATCTATTACAAATGAACTGAAATCATACAAAGTAAATTCTCTAACCATAACCAGTATAAGACAAGGGGAGAAAACAGGGCAGAAAGGAAGAAAGACAATCTTTCTCTTTTCTCAAATGAGATTATCTTTAAAAATTCCAAAGAACCTACCAGAATGCTACTATAACTAATAGGTATCAGGATACTAAGTCAGTATACAAATATCAATTATATTTCTTATAATGAACAACTGGAAATTAAATATAGTAAGTACCATATACATGAACACCAAAAAGACATGAAATATGTGTTAAGATTGTTATGCTGAAACACTGATGAAAACAATCAGAGAACAAAGTTGGAGACACTTACTACCTGATTTCAAGACTTCTGTATAAAGCTACTGTAATTAAGATAGGGAAGCATTTGGGAAACAATTGAAATCAATTGGACAAAATAAAGAGTCCAGAAATAGACCCACATATTTATGGGGAGCTGATAGTTAAACAAAGATGCTAGGGTAATTCAACAGGGACTCAACTGCCTTTTCAACAAGTTGTTCTAGAAGAATTAGATGTCTGTATGCAAAACACAAATGTCAGTTTAGATAATACTTCATGCCTTATACAAAAATAAATAGACCTAACTATAAAATGTAAAACTTCCAAAAGAAAATAGAAAATATGCATGACTTGGGTTTGGCATATTCCATGAAAGAAAATGTTAAGTTAGACTTTATCAAACTGAAAATGTTTACTCTTCAAAACAATGTTAAGAGAATAAGATAAGCCACAGATTGGAAGAAAATATTTGCAAATCATATATTTCATAAAAAGACTTGTATCCAAAACATAGAAAGAACTTTCAGACTCAGTAATCTGAAAATAGGGTTTTTTTGTTTTTTGTTTTTTGTTTTGGTGGTACTAGCAATTGAACCCAAGTTCAATTGAACCCAAGTGCCTCTAATCTACCCCTCCAGCCCTATTTATTTATTTATTTATTTCGGTACTGGGAGTGAACCCAGGGGAATTCTACCTCCGAGCTACACCCCAGTCCTGTTTTTTTATTCTTTATTTTGAAACCAGATCTCACAAAGTTGTGGAGGACCTCACTAAGTAGCTGAGGGCTGGTCGCGAACCTGGATCCTCCGGTCTCAGCCTCCCAAGTACTGGGATTACAAGCGTGCACCACCACGCCCGGCTTATTTATTTATTTTAATTTTCAAATAGAGTGATAATGGAAGCACTAAAATTAATAATAAGTCATACTGTATTTTGAATGTTTTTTTTCACTTCTACATGCATTACTTTGATTAAAGGTTAAAAAAATATTTCATGTTATGTATGAAGTTTAAGTTGTCATGTGCCTAATGGGCAGATGGTTATAGCAGTAGTACTAGATGACTGTGAGATAGATCTTTGTGTATGAGATCTTAACCTTTATCTCTCTGTGCTCGCAGCACCCAGCATAGTATCTGGTCCATGTTAAGAACTGTGAAGGGTGTCAGATTTACCCTGCTTACAAGCTAAGAACTTCACTGCTAGTTTCATGGATGCTGGCACAAGACATGAAGGTTCCAGTAATAGCAGTAGATGAGCATTTTCCTGCACCAGCTCCCTGAGCTAATTCCCAGAGAGAAACGTGATGAGGGTCAGGTACTACTTGCATGTGCAAGTCGGTTGTGTTAGAGTAGAGAAACCCTGAGTCTAGGGAATCTAAATCTTTTGTAATGGACAGTAGGCGTGTCAGCCCTTTAATTCAGTGGAAGGCATTTTATCTTCCAAGTCTGTTATATGAACATCCCTGAAAAACTGGTCTAGAACAAAATCATTGTTGCCTTTGCTTGCAAAATGTTAGAAACTTGAAGACTCCTGGGAAATTATCTCTGAACAGTACATGGATAATAACCATGAATAAATAATATAGAAGTATACAAGGTATATTGGTTAAATTTTTATTGACACTTTGGCTTTTTTCCTTTAACTATTGGTGTGCATTTTAATCTCAATTTACTTTCATTAACATTTATTTTAAATTTTTTCCAACAGGTTAATATTTATCTTAATGTTTTGTTAGTTTAATTGACCATATCTAGCCATACTGCCTAGATTAAATACCTGAATTTTCTAATTATTCTAAAAACACTTATTTTGGTTAAATTTTAACTTTCTGTTTTCTTTCAGCTTTTTCTTTTTGAAACTAATTTTATGATGAAAATACTATATTTTGGGATATAGAAAATTTTAAGAAGACTATGCACTCAAAATATCGAGAATAAAAATCTTTAGTCTTAAATACTTATTTCTCTGAAGAGATTATTTTTCTATTGTGAAAAGATACTCATGACATTTTAAAATTGAAGTTTTTTAACTAGTACCCATAGTCATGTGTTGTGTCCTATTTTAATAGGAAAATTGTCTGTTTGCTACACTAAATCATATAAGGTATATTTTGAATTCTCACAGAGCTTAATCAGCAAACAACAGTAATTGCTGCTCACAGACTAAAATTGGTAGTTCATTGTAATATATGCCACAGTGAAGTTAACATTTTTTGTTTAGTCTCTGAATACTTTTTACTTCTTAGTATTTCTCTTTCTTCTTATAAAATAATTCATGGCATGCTTGATCTGTCACTGAACAGAACAATCCGGAGCCACCGTGCTTTATTTTTATCTTTTGTCCTTCTCTGTCAAGGATTATATTTCTTTTGATTCTCACCACAGTATTATCCCTATTATATGAATGAGAAAGCTGAGGTTTGGAAAAGGAAAAAACCTGCTTAGAACCATAGAGCTAATATAAAATAAAGCCAGGATTCACACCTGTGCCCGATGCTGAAGATCAAGTCCCACTTTCTTCCACTGCATTGTTCTGCTTCTCTGTAGCATTTTTCTTTTTACTTTAAATTCACTTGAAATTCTTTTTTGGTTTCTTCTTTCATTAAAAGCCATTACTATGAAGTAAATAGTAATTTTTATGTACCTAAATTTAGGAATATGTATAATGTATTATTGAAACATTGGCACATATGAAATAAATATGAGAATAATTCACAAAATGTAAATTGTAGGTGGTAACAGGGTTTCAAAGATTAAGTTGCATTTTACTGAAGTAAAATTTATATGATATTAAAATTAATCATTTTATTGCAGTTGGTACATTCACAGTGTTGTATATTCAATAGCTCTGTCAAGTTCCAGATATTTTCATCACTTGGAAAGAAAACCCAGTGCCCATTAAACAGTCAATCCCCAGCTCCTGACAACCAACAACCTGCCTTATATCTCTATGGATTTATTTGTATGGGTGTTTTCTATAAGTGTAATCATACACCATATGGCCTTTTACTTCTGGCTTGTTTCATGTCGCATGCTTTTGAGGTTCACACATATTTTATAGCGTGTATCAATCTCATTCCTTTTATTGGCTGGATAATAATTTCATTTTATGTCTGCACTGCATTTTGTTTATCCATTCATCCATTGTTGGACACTGAGTTGTTTCTTCCCTTTGGCTGTTGTGAATAGTGCTACTATGAACGTTCAAATACAAGTTTGAGTACCTGCTTTCAGTTCTCTTAGGTATATACCTAGGAATAGAATTGATGACTCATATGGTAATTCTTTAATTTGTTGAGAAGTTGCCAGACTGTTTTCCACAGAGACTGTACTTGCACCATTTTATCTTGCCAACAGCAATGTACAAAGGTCCTAATTTCTCTTTCTCACCAATAATTATTTTCTTGTGTGTGCGTGTATTAGTTTCCTAGGACTGCTGTAACAAAGTACCACAACGTAGGTGTCTTAAAAAATTGTCTCACAATTCTAGAGGCTAGCAGTCTGAAATCAAGGTATTGGCAGGGTTGGTTTCTTCCCAATGCTGTGAAGGACTGGTGGATGTATCAGTCCAATCTCTACCTTGGTTTTCACATAAAGTTTTCTTTTAGAACTGCCTTTGGTATAGCCCACAGATTCTGGTATGTTATGTTTCTATTCTCATCTGATTTTAAGAATTTTTTAATTTCTCCCATGACCCACTCCTCATTTAAAAGAATATAATCTCTGTGTATTTATATAATCTCTGTAGTTTTTCTAACTGTTGATTTTCTCTTTCATTCCATTATGATCTAATAAGATGCAAGAAATTATTTCAATTTTTTTATATTTGCAGCACTTACTTTGTGGCCTAATATATGATCAGTTTTGGAGAGTTCATGAGCAGCTGAAAAGAACATTCAACTGTTGTTGGATGAGATATTCTGTAGGTATCGGTTAAGTTCATTACTAGGATAAATCCTACTTGGTCATGGTTTCTCATCCTCTAAATGTGCTGCTGGGTTGTGTTCCAATGGGTTTGTTTTGCTAGTTTTTATTGAGAATTTTTACATCTGTATTCCTAAGGATCTGGCATATATCTATCTATCTATCTATCTATCTATGTATCTATATCTATATATCTATATATATCTTTGTTTAATTTTGCTATCAGGATAATGCTAGTCTCATCGATTGAGTTTAGAAATGTTAACTCCTCTTCTATTTGGGGGAAATTTTTTAAAAAGATTGGTGTTTATTCATTAAATATTTAGTAGAATTCACCAACGACGCCTTCTAGGCCTAGTCTTTTTTTGTTGTGAGGTTTTAAAATTTCATCAATCTTTTTACTTCTTATAGGTTTATTCAAATTATCCATTTCTCCTTGGATTGGTTTTAGTAATTTATATATTTCTAGGAATTTATTCATTTTATCTAGGTATTAACATTCTCTTAAGTTCCATTTTCTATTTGTTATGACATTCTTTTGTTTTCTTTTACCTTTCATCTGTAGTTTCCTAAGCTCTTTGAGTATATTTGACAGTTGATTTAAAGTCCGTGTCTAATAAGTACATGTCTATGCTTCTTTAGGGATAGTTCTTGTTTATTTCTCCCGTGAATGGGTCATATTTTCTTGTTTCTTTTTTTTTTTTGGCTTCATATTGTTTTCTAGAAAACTGAACATTTGGAATATTATACATCACTAACTCTAGAAGTTTGATTCTCTTTGAATGACCTGTCTGCACCATTCCATGTAGCAACCACTAGCTATTATGACTGTTTAGCATTTTAAATATGGCTCATCCAAATTGAGATATATTAGCTCGCGTGGTGGTGCACGCTTGTAGTCCCAGTACCTGGAAGGCTGAGACCCGAGGATCCGGGTTCGCGGCCAGCCTCAGCTACTTAGTGAGGCCTTGCGCAACTTAGTGAGACCTCATTTCAAAATAAAGAATAAAAAATAGGGCTAGGAGTGTAGCTCAGAGGTAGAATGCCCCTGGGTTCAATCCCCAGGACCACAAAAAAAAAAAACCCAAATTGAAATATATTAAAGGCAGTGGTATATTGATAAGACAGCTCTCTGGAGGAAGAACAACAACAAAGAGCTTTGATATATGTCATTTACCATTTTCTATTGTGTAAATATTCCTACCATCGCTATTGTCAAACAGTGTGATGGTCCTAAACCCTGTTGGAAATAGAGTTGGTAATAGATGAGTACAATCAGCTCAGACAAGCCAGTTGGAGTCAGCTCTAGTATAAACCACTTGTTGTAAGTGTAAATTATATGCCAGGTTTCAAAGAATAAGTAGGGAGGGAAAGCATTGTAAAATATCTCAGTGATGGTATTTTTACGTTGGTTACATGTTAGAATGAGAATATTTTGGATACATTGGTTTAACTATACTATAATAATAATTTCATCTGCTTCTAACTTTTTAATTGTGGCCATAGAACATTCAAAAGTAAAGATGTCACACACTATGTTATCTGAGAAGCACTGCCCTAACTAGGTAATCTGTGACTAGTGAACACTTGAGACTATTGAGTATTAGAATAAATAGGTCTGTTCCACATTGTACTTGAATATTTGCTCCTGATGTACAATTGAGTTTGACTTGTTACAACCAATACTTACTTTTATATGTTGACCCATAAGTGAATATAAATAAGGCTATACATTTTTCAAGTTTGTTGCTTGAAATGGTGTATTACTTACAAATGTATTTCTTATAGTGGTTTTGAAACTGTCTTTTTAAGTTTTCATATTAGTGTTTTTTTAATATAGGAAATGTGTTTTTACTCAGCCATAACCATTAATAATTATTTTAAAAGTAAATCTAATTGGTTCTTCCAAGAAACTTAGTGATAGTATAACCATGAAATATGAACAAAGTTATGCTCTTTATACTTTTTTGGTTTTTGTGGTACTAGGGATCCAACCCACAGCCTTGCACATGCTAGGCAAGCACTCTACCACTGAGCCACATCCCCAGCCCTTTTGCTTTTTTGAGATAGAGTCTCACTAAGTTGCCCAAACTGGCCTCAAACTCTCCAGTAGCCAGGATTGCAGGTATATACCACTGCACCTGGCTTTTTATACTTCCTATTT
The DNA here is from genome assembly GCA_004027185.1 of Glis glis. Lineage (NCBI taxonomy): Eukaryota > Metazoa > Chordata > Mammalia > Rodentia > Gliridae > Glis > Glis glis. The sequence goes on along the minus strand of PVJS01000481.1, from coordinate 86,219 downwards.
TTCATAGTGCAAAAATTCTCAGGAAGTTAGTGATCATACTAAATCTAAAACTGGTAAATGCCTTTTTTTTTTTTTTTTTGGTTGTACTGGGGATTGAACCCAGGGACATTCTACCTCTGAACTACATCCCCAGACCTATTTTATCTTTTATTTTGAAACAGGGTCTCACTAAGTTAGGGAAGGCCTCACTAAGTTCTGAGGCTGGCCACAAACCTGGGATTCTCCTGTTTCAGCCTCCCAAGTACTGGGATGCACCACCATGCTCGGCTTGGTAAATGCCTTTTAATGAAGTTATCCTTCAAGAGTGACAGTTTGAAAGACTTAAAAGTAACTCTATGTCAAGAAGATTTTATGGCAAAGATAAATTTCAACAACTCCTTATTCAATGTGCATATAAATCTGAACTACATAAAACCCCCATGATTTCCTTAGGTGAGGAGTGTTATCAATGGATGGTGACAGTCTCTCCATTACTGTATGAACAGCACCTGCTTTTAAGAGCAGCTTTGTGTCTCTTTCATGTCCAGGAGCACCTCTTCTGATTTATGAGAATAGTACTTTGATTGCTGCACTTAGCTTTGCTTTCCTTAGTGTTTTAGTGTAAAAGTAAATGTGTACATTGTTCTTGGTAAATCTCAGAACTGCATTAAAGAAAAGATGGGAAGTTGAGTGCTAGAATTGGTATCAGCAGGCTGATTGTATTTTAGACTTTATTGCAAAAAATCACCAAACATCTAACTTGATTTTTATGTATATCTTTCTCTTTTTATAGGCTGCAGACAAATGGTCATTTTAAAATTATTTCATATTGTTCAAGGTAGTTCAAAGAAAAATCATTTTGGAAGTCAAGTAACATGCCACTTTTAATTAGAACTTAGTGATTCAATTGCTTTAAATGGAAAATATATTCTTTTTAAAAATTTAATATTCTGTAGGTGTGTATTTTTCCATAGTTATTTATTTATTACATGAGAAATTACTGATATTGACAGGAATTTCATTCAGTTGTATATGATACTGTCATTTATTATAGGACACATATATAAAATCGAACCCGTCTATATCTATGGTCACAAAATTATTGTCTTAAATTTAGTTCTTTTTCTTGATCAGTTTTATAAAATATACTCCCAGAAAACTCCCCCGCCCACCTTTGGAGAAGCTACCTGGAGAATGAAGTAACTAACCTTGTTTCATAAAGTTATATTTATGAAATATTTTATAAATATTTCAGATTCTTAATCTGCTTAGCTTTAAGCCATTTCAGACTTCTTGGTGGTATTTAGCATCAGTTTACAATGTGTTTCTCGTTAGATAAAGTTTCTGCCTCTACATTTATATTTTAACCTCTTTTAAAAATGTATTTATTGTGCATATTAATTTTAGAGAATAGTGGAATAGAAGCTTAGCTTCTATTTCCAAAAGCTTATCTAGCAGATGTGATACATTGCTTTTTATAAGATCTTTGACAATAATTATTAAATCAGTATAACTTTTTACCATTTTTATAGAGATCATAGGACATAGTAATTCTGGCTTACTTTTATATCTGGCCAAAACTATAATACACAAAGCACAGGAATAACCAGTCACTGAACTGTGGAGCTGAGGCCTGAACTTTTCTCCTTGTCTCTGCAGGGTCTTTGTGTATACTATCATTTGTATATTATCATTTTCTCCGTGTCTCTCTGCGGGGTCTTTGTGTATATTATCGTTTGTCCTTCCTCCTTTCTGCCTCCTCTTCCCACTGCTTCCATTCCATGTCACTCAGTTGTTGATGTTCCCTGAACTCTTTAACCCAAAACATTGGTACTAATATGCCCTGAGAAATTCAGTTCTTTGGGTAGCAGTTTTAATTGCTCTACAAGAACCCTTTTTGAGGGTACTTATTTAACTATTATGAAGTATGATAGGTGCTTTAATAAAAATATACTTGAGGTGTTATAGAATCAGAGGGGAAAGATGTGTTGGAGGGAGTTGAAGGGAGGGATAGCTTCATGTAGGGAGTGATAGATATATGGATACATATGTATTGCTCTTAACCTATTTAGATCTTTAGTTTCATCAATTTATCTTAGTTTTAAGAGAATACATGTGCACATTTTGTTTGTTAAATGTATCTCTAAGCAGTTTTTTAGAATTTTATTGGTGCAATGTAATTAAACATCATAGTGAAATTCAAAACAATGCACTCATATATGCACATAACATCTCCTAGTGTGGTTCTTTCTTCGTGCCACCCCACTACCTCCTCCTCCCTCCCCATCCATGCTAGTAAGGTTGTTAGTGATACCTTCACATATGAACATAGCATTTGGTCTTTTTCTGTTCTCAAACCTCCTTTCCCCTGATCCCCTTCCACTATTCTGCTGATCTCTGTTATTATCATGAAGTCCCTTTTTGGATATTTGAATTGGGTTTGAAACTGAGTAGGACTTTGTCCAGTGGCAGGAAGTGAGGCACATCAGACAAAAAGAACAACAGTCATTTGACATTGACAAATAATAACCAGGTGGTGACAGTATTCCAGTTACTAATGGGACTCCTGGGGCTGATACGCCAGTAGGGGAGAAACAAACAGCCAGTGAGTGTGGTGACAGAAAGCCACAGTAAGATACAGGAGTAGAATGAGGCTTGCAGAAGGCAAGCCTGACAATTTAGACAAAGTCAGGGTGTGTACTGAGGGAACCCTAGTTCTGGGAGGTTTATGAAAATTGAATTCTGAGCCAGGTGCAGTGGTGCACATCTGTAATCCCAGTATTTAGGAGGCCGAGACAGGAGGATCACAGTTCAAGGCCAGCCTTAGCAATTTAGTTAGACCTTGTTTCAAAATGAAAAGGGCTGGGGGTGTAGCTTGGAAGTAGAACGCCTATGGGTTCAATCTCTAGTACCAAAAACTTTTTAAAAAGGGAGGTTCTGGGAACAAACGCCACCCTTATTAGTGTTGCTATAAAGAAATTTATATTAAAATTAGATTAAACCAAATCAAACATTGTGTTAGACAAGAGACTCTCCTTGGAGACATCAGCAAGATTTTTTGAATTAAAATTCCAAACAACACAGTGTAGAAAAAGCCAGATGAGAGTGTCAGGATGGCAGTGGTGGCTAGATGGGGAAGGAGGGGAGCCAGGAGAGGGAGAGGGAGCCCGACGAGACAGGCCTTTGAATGGTGATGAATAGCGTGCGCCATCCACGGCTGAGAGCCAGCAATGCCAGGATTAGATTTGGCCTTTAAGAAAGTTACTCTGGTGGTGGTGTGGAAGCTGTTTCGAGTGAGGAAAGGCTAAATCAAGAAGTTTTGCAATAAAAAGAGAATGTTGAGGGCTTGAGCAGTGAAGAGGAAAAGGTAGGATTTAAAGAAATTTGAAGTTAGAATCTACTCAGTCAGATAACTATGTTTATAGACAATAAAGAGAGTCAGAAAAATTCCTGACATATAATGTTCTAAGCGAATGAAAGTGCATCTTCAAGAGAGGGGAACTTGGCCCCGATCTGCCAGTAAGTGAAGGTCACAGCAGAGGTGTGAGGCAGCGGCAACCAGGCCACGCTGATGATGTGAGACCGGAGCACAGTACCGTTCAAACGCCTTCCAGACTCAGCATCTCTACCACATTTTCCTTTCACCTTTGAAACAAGGGAAGGTTTCAAATGAAGTGGGAAAATATCAGTGTGATCTAGTTTTGAAAGGTTGAGCTTTTTAGGAAAAAGCACAGTTGTTATCACTTCTACATGAAGCAGAATGTGACCTTGAATTAGAGACAGATTAGCTGTGTGTCTCATTGGCGAGTTCAGCATACCTTGCTGTGCGTGCGCTTTCCCCAAAGCCAAGGGTGCCAGGTGGATCCGTTCTGCTGCCAGGTGATCATTTGAACTTCACTGACAGGCACCGAAGCAAAAGGCAGAGCGGAAGTTGCACCTGGCAGGAAATATTACAGAATATTAGGAAGAGAGAAGGAAGTGTGGCTCAAAGTTATAAAATGGTGTGTGTGTTTCTGTTTCTTTCTGTTGTGTGTATGGCATTTCTCAGCAGGGTTGATGAACATGTCATATGTGTTCAGCTCATAGCCAGTGGAACCAGAACAATCATTTCCTTATATGTTCTTTGTTCCTCACCTGCAAAGATATATTGGTTGATACTTTCTCTTGTGGGAGAAAAAATAAATAAATTACCTGGAGGATGAAATAGTAGATGAAGTATAATTAATGCTTTTACCAAACCTAATAAATATAAATATATGAGCATTTTTGTGAAGGTGAAAAATTACATTGTTTTTAAAATCTAATATTCTTGGTAGACTTTAGTTAACTGATAGAATTATCTAAATATAGTAGCTTGATGTCATTACTCCTCATTTTTCCTTAGCCTTTTTATTACTAATGAACTAGATTGGAATAATAAATGGATTGTTACACTTGACATTTTATATTTTAGTCTGGAAATACTGGCATTAAAAACTAAAAGTCATACTGCCATTTGAGCAATATTCTTAGATCTTCATAGAAATTTCTTCTTTAATAATTTTGTTTTCAAATAAGCATTTTATGATGTTTAGGCTGTTTGATTATATTTTTTCTAAAACAGAATTAGGAACCTTCTAGCCTAGACATTAAGGTTGGCCCTCAATTTAGTTTCCTCGGACCTTTAGAGAGCCGCTCTTTGGAGTGAATGCTGATTCCAAGAGGAAATTGTGTTGTGCTTTGGTCCTTTCAGAATGGAACATGGAAACTGGAGTGGTAGTGTCATTGCTCAGTGAAGCACCTTTGTGAGCTGCAAGTTGCACTGTGGTGTCTACAAGCCCATAAATAGCAAACTGTGGGCTCCTTTTCACTTATCTCATCTCTTTGGCATTCCATGTTTTTCTCCACTGGTTTGTTCTTCCTGTTTCCTTTTATTTCATCCTTACATTTTGTCCTCTTGTGAGTTTCCACTTCTGCATGATGTGCATTTCTTTGGCCCGTTCTATTTCTGACGCCCACCCACTCTAAGCCAGCCCCTCCCTGCCTGCCAGTGTTGGGAGGACTGTGGTTTGGAGATGGTTTCGTGTGCTGGAAGTTTAGAACTCAGTGTGGTGATGTTGAAAGGTGGTAGAACTTTAAGAGGTGAGGCCCAGTGAAAGGTAATTAGACTCAACCTCAGACGGGATTGACATGGTTCCCACCAGAGCCTGGTTACTTCCCAGTACAGTGGGTTGCTGCAAAGAGAGCCAGCCTGGCCCCTCAATCTTTCCCGCTTCCTGTCTTGCCCTGTGATCTCTTTCTTCTGTGCGTGGCTATTTCCCTGCCATGTTGTGACCCAGAGGCCAAGTGGATGACAGTGCCTGACATTGCCTTGGAGTCATCCAGCCCATTAGCAAGTTGCATTAGTGCCTCCTCAAAACAGAGATACCTGCAGAATATCTTAATATAGCACTTACCAGTGATGTTCATATCAGGAAAATCAACAAAACGGGGTGCAGAAAAGTATCAAGTTGCACTCCACATACAAAGGCTAGAACATCAGAATCACTTGTGAAAATGGGAAGTCAGCAAAGTAGGTATGCGTCTGCGATGTTGCTGACACTAAGAGAGACCTTAGGTGTCGTACTCATGATACTGCACACTAAGCACTCTGCCGATCACATTGTTTAGTGACTAGCAAGTGATATTTTTGCTATTGTACATTTATTTTATATGATAGACAAATGCCAATATATGAGACAAACTGAGTTTTAAAACTAGGAAATGTGGGAGATTGAGACAAGAGAATCACAGGTTAGAGGCCAGCCTTGGTAACTAGTGAGACCCTGTTTCAAGGTGTCCATCAACAGATGAATGGATCACAAAACTATGGGATATGTACACAATGAAATTTTACGCAGCCACAAGGAAGAACAAAATCACATCATTTGCAGGGAAATGGAGAGAACTAGAGAACATTATGCTAAGTGATATTAGTAAGTCACTAAGAGTAAAAAATCGGATGTCCCCCCTAATCTGTGGGAGCTAGATAGAATGGGACTTAGAAGGGAAGACGAAGAAATCTTTAGATGGACAAAGAAGGTGACCTAACTGAGGGAGTTGAGAGGGGAGTGGAGGGAAACACACTATAGCACATGATGTACATACACAAACCTCTAAGACTCAATCACTATCCGTAGCATGAAAGGGAGGGAAGGGGGAGGGAATAGGGTGGGATTGGAGGGAGGGCTAAATGTGCAATGTGTGTATGTATGATGTTGATACCCTGACATATATCAAAATGTATAATTACAATGTACCAATAAATGAACATAAAAAAATAAAAATAAATAAAAAGGGCTAGGGGTGTAGCTCAGAGGTAGAATGGCCCTGGATTCAATCCCCAGTACTCCCCCCCAAACTCTGTTTTTCAGAAACAGATTATAGCCATTGGTGGGAAATGCTTCTGTCTCCAAATCTGACCACTTCGCACCACCACTGCCATTACCAGCACGGCCCAAGGACCCATCAGCTAGTCCCTGGATTCTTGTAATAAGCTGTGGTCTACCCTGCCCTCTCTAGTCTGTTCCCACTGCAGCAGGCAGAAAGATTCAATTAAATATGTCAGTTTACTTTACTCTGTGCTTAGAATATTGCAGTGTCTTCATATTTTACTCAGAGAAAAAGTCAAGTGCCATTCATTGATCCACAAGAACTTCTCTTTCTTCCATTTCTTTTTCTATATCTCTATAATATAGATCATAATCTGAAAGTATTTTTTGAGTATTGGTTCACATTTTTTAATTTTAAAAACGTGTTCATTTTTAATATTCCTCTTAAGGACAACAAGATCATTAAGTTGCACATGACTTTTTAATTATTTTTTAAACTTATTCTGTCCCTTATGAGACAGATAGACAGACAGACACCCCTGTGTTAAGAGGATGAATTTCCTCATCTCTGAAATGAACATGGTAATATCTACCAATAATGCCTACTTGCCTCCAAGCAGTCTTTCTTTTGGATTTCTCATTGGTTCACGTTTTGTCTCTTGTTCTCAAATCCTCCTAGTTTTTTCGTCCTGTCTCATCCCCTTAGGCCTAAATTTATCTGTCTTTGAATAATTTTCTAGCCAGTGGAAGAACAACTCTATTATCTTTTTTCTGGTCACACCTTTACATATGTACAGAATCTTTCATTCACCTCAAATAAGGCCATCGCATGATTGGTAAAGTTGTGTTAAAGAATGAATGATTGAATCAGGCATGGTGGTGCACACCTGTAATCCCAATACTTGGGAGGCTGGGACAGGAGAATCGCAGATTGGAGGCCAGCCTCAGCAACTTAGTAAGGCTCTCCACAACTTAGACCCTATTTCATAATTTAAAAATAGGGCTGGGGGTATAGCTCAGAGACAGAATGCCCCTGGTTTCAATCCTCAGTACCACAAGAAAAAAAAAGGATGATTGAATGATTTGTGGATATGCAAGCAAATTTCAAATAAAATTCTTCCTAGAGAGATAAAGCAAAACCAGATATGGTGGCACATGCCTGTAATCCCAGTACTTGGGAGTTTGAGACAGGAAGATGTAGGCTTGAGGCCAGTCTCAACAACTTGATGAGACCCTATTTCAAAATAAAAAGGGTTGGGGGTATAACTCAAAGGAGGTAGAATGCCTGTGGATTCCCAAGGAAGGGAGGGAGGGGCAAAAAGGAAATGATTTTTGTTAAGAAAGAGCCTTCTTCAGAAGTAGGGTAGAATAGTGACAAAAATTGTTGTGTACTTAATCTAAATTGAAAAATTTTTAAAGAATTTAAAATTTTCAGTAAGTCTACTTTTCTCACAATCTATAGCTTATGTGCCAGTTTTCCTTAATAACTTTAATGTATGTGAATATTACCCTATTAAATATTGGTGTTAGTTGAGCTGGGCGTGGTAGTGCACGCTTGTAATCCTAGTACTTGGGAGGCCAAAACAGGAATATCGCAGGTTTGAGGACAGCCTTAGCAATTTAGTGAGGCTCTCAGCAACCTAGTGAGACCCTGTTTCCAAATAAGAAATAATATTGGTCTGGGGGTGTAGCTCAGAGGTAGAATGTCTCTGGGTTCAATACCTAGTACAATAAATAAATAAATAAATAAATAATTGTGTTAATGATTTTTTATATATTCATTTATTTATTGCAGTACTGGGGATTGAACCCAGGGACATTCTGCTTCCGAGCTATACCCCCAAACCTATTTTTTGTTCTTTATTTTGAAACAGGGTCTCACCAAGTTGTGGAGGGCCTCACTAAGTAGGTGAGGCTGGCCACGAACCTATATCTTCCTGTCTCAGCCTCCCAAGTACTGGGATTACAAACGTGAGCCACCACGCCCGGCTTAATGATTTTTTAATATGTCCTCATATTTACCCTGTTTCCCAAACATATATATTACATTATGTATATATATATATAATGTTACATATTTACTTTATAAGGAAGATATTTAAATGTATTGTTTCTATTTTATATACATAGATAAGAAATGTATATGCCTAGAATAAAATATTGGATTCATTGTTTTGTTTTTACATAAAAGGGAATTTGTATATCACATGGTTGAGCTTTATTTCTGTGACTTTATTTTCTCTTCATGTAATCTGAGATATCATTTAAGTCTTAAATTTATGTTTGAAGTCTTCATTTCTTCAAAATTCTAATTCATAGGTATTAACATAGTTTTATTGTGGATGTTGGCCAGTAATTATGCACAAGTTCATTTCAACACAATCTAAATTATCTGTGTAGAAAACTATGGGAGTATGAGCTCAAAGTGTTAACATTACTTAGAAAGCTTTGTGACATCATTTTTTTTTACTTATTGTCAGTCACTTTAAATTGACTTATTTTTCATTTTTGCTCTAATAATTCAAGAAGCAGTAGGTCAAATAGGTAGACAGGATCCTGGGTTCTGTGATTGGTTGGCATTTACACAGGCCTCTTATGAAATCCAGAAATGTAATCTATAAGACAATCAGAGAAAAACAACCTTTTAAGCACGCTCTTGTTAGTTTTGCATCATGCCCCCTCTGCAACTGTAATTTTCTTGTGTTTCTGTCAAAAGATGTAAAGCTATATTCAATAATGAGGGTAGCAGGAGTTTGAGACTTCGTGTTCATTTCTTTTTGTGACAGGGAGGCCAGCTTTTTGAAAGGGGGTGGAAATTAACATTTTTCCACAATTATGTTTCCCTTCATTTGAAGTTATCTCTTAATTCCAGCATTTTACTGTGTTTGATAACTAGGCCAAATATACATTTTATATATTTGGGAGTGGAGGGGGGCAATGCAACTTTACAAATTTTCACTGGCATTGCATTCTGCTGATAAGGATGGGAGTTTGCACCACTCTGAAGAGATTACATAAAGTAGAATTGGAAAGCAAATTGTATTTACAAAAGATAGGATGATGTTCCTAATAGGTGTTCAGAATAGACTATTCACTCTCACATTCTGCTGAGCGTTACTAGAAATAACTTCATTTCGAAAAGGACAAATCTGATTGAAGGTAAACACATTCCCTCTCCACAGATACTGTTCCAAAAGGGTTTACATTAAATTTTCCTGGTGGGCACACTGCAGTATTTTATGCTGTATCTGTATAAACAAGTAATATGGAAAATAAAAATCTAAATAGTATACTTGATTGCTTCATGTGCCAACCATTAGATTACTAGATTTATATCTACAAATTTTGGAAGAGATGTTGCAATATGATATTCTGACAATAACTGTCACAGTCATAAAACCAGGATCTATTTTCATCTTGTTCTCAAGGTAAAGTTATTAAAATTCACGGTTGGTAGGTCAGAAAGATCACTTACTATCACTTGTCATCTGTGGTTTAATGCTGACCTAAATAGCTACTATATAATGTCAAAATTATCACAGTGTCCAGACTGCAAAAATACAACATGCTCCATGATTTATTGCATTTCCTGTCTAGAATGAAGATTATGAAAAGACCAACAACTGTGAGCTACCGTGCTTTAGAAGAAACTGAATCTCTGCTTTTTCTTTCTCTTTTTCCTCATTGTAGATTTTGGATTTAGTAAAGGGGACACATTACCAGGTAGCCTGTCAGAAGTACTTCGAGATGATACATAATGTAAGTAAAATCTTCAACTTTATAACCTAATTCTTTGTTCTTTGTTACTGTTTCATTCACAGTTTTCAGTGGCAGCAGTCGGAACCATTCTAGCTATTTTTAGCAGAAAGGAATTTATGACAGGGTATTAGGTAAATTATAAAATTTATAAAAGGGCCAGAGAGCTAAGTTGGATGCTACAGAACCAGAAATAGGTAACTAGGAGAAGCTACCCACCACTTAATATCTAGGGTTGACCCAGAGTTGGTAATTATTTCTATAAAGAGCTTGATTGTAAAAATTTAGGTTTTATGGTCCATATCTTCTGCCATAACTACTCAACTCTGCCACGGCAGTGCTAAAGCAGCCATAGAAAATATGTAAATGAACAGACAAGGCTGTGAACCAATAGTGCTTCATCTATTAAAATAGGTGGTGGTCCAGATTTGACCCTCAAGCCTGTTTGCCAACTCCTGGACTGGGTTAGATCTAGACGCTTTGCCACAGCTGCCCAGAAGGACCAAAGGCTTTTCCTATCTTGCATGTGAGCCTGATCCTTCTATTTGTGACTGCCACCCCTTGTTACTCAGCTACCTCCAAATCTCACTTATCCACATTGCAGAACCTCCCTTGCACATAGACCCCTAACTGCCAGGAAGTCAGAGAAATGTGTTGGGATTTTATCTTGCCAGCCTCCTTAGTACAAAAAGGCTTGCCAGGTCATTGTAGTGAGTGCTGAGTGACTCAATCTGTCACAGAGTAAGGTTGGAAATGTGGAAAGCCAGGGTTGCAAACTCAGAGGCCTACAAAGATCAGGCAGATAGGCCAGAAAAGTAGAAACAGAGAGTATAGTAGAAACGATGGTATGCTCAAGAATTTATGCCCTGTTAGAGATTCACAAGGAAAATTTTTTTAAAGTTCTGTGCAAGCCAACAAAAAACACCTGCTTGGAAAATTCAGCCCGCTGGTCCCCAGTTCACAACCACTGATCTTGAGCATGGATTCCTAACCTGGAGCAGCATCAAGAATGGACGTGGAGGTCCATGCACCGCCCAACGCATTTTGTCTCTGAGTGTGTTTATGTGCGTTATTATGGAGTCTGTGGTATTTATCAGGTTTCATAGGGATCCATGACCCTCCCCCAAAAGGTAAATTTATTGAATTTATCATCAGCTACTATATTTACTAAGTTTTATAATTTTCATGTCATCTATTAAGTTCTTACAAAATAAGTTTTCTATTCTGGGGGATATAATTGCAGAATTTCTTACTTTATAAAAGAGTTCATAGGAAAAATACCATATGTAATACTACCAACAACAACAACAACAATAATACCAGCCAACATCCATAGAACCCTAATGCCATACCAGGCACAGCACTAAGTCTTTGAACACATCAGCTCCTTTGATCCACATTGTAATCAACCCAGTTTAATAATGAAACTTAACAGAAGCTGAGCAACCTGTGTAGAGTCATGCTGCTTATAGGGATGAACTTGATTTGAACCCAGGCGAACTAAGTCATCTACAGCTTGTGAGCCTGACCAGGACTGTGCTGCCCCAAGGTATCTGGTACTGGATTTGTGATGACTGCTGAGGTGACTAGCATTTTCCTATCTAGAAGCATAAAAGAGTCAACATGGAGGGACTTTCGAGTTCATCTGATCCAACCTTCATGGTTTATGTACTAAAAACCTGGCCTGTTGATTCTAAGAGACTTGCCCAACGTATCAGGTGGCTAATGACAAATCTGGAACTCTAGCCTCATCTGCTATGGGTCCAACCTTCTTGCTTCTATACCTAACAATGGAAAATATTATCCTTATTTAAAAACAATTTGTTTCTACAAAATTTAGAGGATTGGATATCAAAAAATAGTAGGCAACAACAAAATCTCATTAGCTTCATCAGAATAGGAATCTTACCAGATCAGCCGGGTCTGGTGTTTTCCGGGACTAGTGTAGCACCAGTCCTTCATGACTCGCACCCTCAGAGCCCACACTGCTCACTGTGCTGGGCCAGCTGGATGCTGTAATCTCATCTTGTCCTCAATCTGTGCTGGACTCTTTTAATTTAGAAGCCTCAGAATTTTTACAAGTTGAGATCTATTATCCAACCTCTTTTTTTAAAAAAAATATGAAAATTAGACTTAAACATTGAGTTTGTGACACACTCCAAAGAGAATGGAGTTATTTTTTTAGTCCTTAAATATGCTTTTGTAGTATCTCTCCTATTGATTAGCCTCACAAGACTACTGCTACTATTGCCAATTTTTAAAACTTGCTTTAGATTAATGAAGATATTGAAAAGATATGTATCTGAATCCTCTCACACAGCAGTAATCTAATCTAAACTGCATATAAATCAATGAAATAAAAAGGCTGTTTGTATACACTAGGTTTCTCATTATAGATTTTTAGATGTGAATGTCTCCCTTCATTTATTATTTTTTCTAATTTAATTTAAAAATAGAATCTGTTTATATTGCGAGGTTTCTGCCATCCTTTCCCCCTCCCCAATCAAACCCAGGGTTTATTTTCCTGAGGCCTCTGTGATCAAATTGACTTAAATGAAAGTTTTTAAAATGAAGCAGTTAATTGATACCATTTGCAGCAGCACTCTGATAGTTCCATATGGCTTTTTTGGTAATACCAGCTGCCTCATTATAAGCTGTCATTGCAAAACCTCTTGATTAAAACCCAAATATCCCATAGGTAAAACAATATTGCTTCCATTCCTTCAAAATCTACATTTACTGTGGCAGATATATGAGACCTGTGTTTGTGTGAAGGTCATTGTGTGCAGAATGTGTTGATTCCAAGCAAATGTTAGAGATATTCATTTAGTAGACGTCAAAAGCTAGCCTGCTTGAAACCTGTTTTCTTCAGTATATTTAGGGAGCAGTGTTTAAAATAATTTTATACTATAGCCTATTCTTTACACTCTGCTTGCTTCATGTATAAAGGAAAATACTAGACCTTGTGTAGATTAATCTCTGAATTTTAATTGAAAATAGTTTCTTTAGAAATAGACCTCTCTGGACATTGTATAATTCTGGAGACTTATTTTCCATATAGCTGAGCATAATTTTTTCCTCATAATATAAATCTCTACAGAAATCTTGTTAAAGCCTATCACACATTTTTCTGCAATCTTATACAGGATATGTGAAATAGATTTAAGCCTTTTTATAATAACTCAGGGTCATTATTATAGACACCAATTAGAATTCTGGGCTAGAGGCCACCATCATCTCTCACTTGGAACACCGGAATAGCTTCCTAACTCATTTCCCAGATTCTACACATGCCCTATTCCAATTCTGCCTCCTCCAGACAGCTGCTAGACTGATCTTTAAAATAAAGGAATTGGATCATTTCAGTACCCTGCTTAAAAAAAAATTATATTGTACCCTACATACTGATCTTGTTTCAGATTCTTTACAGTACTTTGGATTTTCTAAGTTAATATGTGCTGTAGCTTGAATCTTGAATGTCCTGCATAGGCCCATGTGTTGAAAGCTTTTTCTTCACCAGTGGCACTGTTGGGAAGTGGTGGAATGACATTAGATCAGTGGGATATTCCCTTAGTAGGGATATTGGGACCCTGGCCCCTTCCTGTCTCTCAGCTGCCATGAGGCAAGCAGCTTTGTTCCACATGCCCCTGCCCTGATGTACTGCCTCACCACAGGCCCCAAAGCAACAGAACCAACTAACCCTGGACTGAAACCTCTGTAACTATGGGGCAAAATACACCTTTCCCCTTATATGTTGTTTATCTCAAGTATTCTGTTATAGCGACCCAAAGCCAACAAACACAATATGGCAGAATGAAAATGTGCCACAGAATTTCCCTCTCCCAGTACTAACAAAGGACAAAATATAATCAGAAACCATCAGCTACAAAGAAAACCATCACCAGTAGCTACCAAGCAAGAAAAGGGGCAAGGAAAGGAACAAATGATTCATGGAAGGCAAAATCATGAAAATATTCACTTACCACATTAATACACGTGTCCCCAAATCTGGAAGGAAGAAATGGAGTGTTCCTATCTTTTCTTCTGAGAAATAAGGAAAATAGCTAATGGCTCTTGAGCAGAAAAAAGTGGAGTGAGGAATTAAGATCTAGTCCTCCCCCCAAAAAAACAACAGCCCTAAGTTCATTTTCTTAAGCAAGATGAAAGGAAACCAAATGGCAACCATATACACTGCCTTCAAAATAGTGAGAGAAAGAAAGAAAGATTGAAAGACAAGGAGTCCATCCTTGAAGAATATAGAATTCAGTAAGAAGAAGGAAACTATAATTTCACCATGTTGTCAAGCAACTTAACAAACCACAATGAGCTTAACAAAATGAGTTACGAAGGGCAAAGGCACACATAGAAGTTGAGGGACAAACCATCACACAGAACCACGGTGCAGGCCCGCAGTCCAAGGCCCTTGGCACTGTTTTAAGTGGCTAATAAAAAATATGAATTAGCCAGGTATGGTGGCTCACACCTGTAATCCCAGTATTGGGGAGGCTGAGCCAGGGATCGCAGGTTCGAGGCCAGTCTCAGCAACTTAGCAGGACCCTGTTTCAAAATAAAGAGAACTGGGGGTGTAGAGGTAGAATGCCACTGGGTTCAATTCCTAATACATACATACATATACATACATATATATATGGAGAGTCATAAAAAATAAGTGCATTTCTTAAAGATATTTTAAAGTTAAGATATTTAAAGGTCCTTCATTTGCTAATCTTTTGATGTATGGGCAAGGTTTTTTATTTGAGTGTAGTTTGTGATTGAAATTCAGTTTCATCTTTCATACTCTATAACTATCATCGACAATGTTCAGTTTGGGTTTCCTTAAAGTGTAAAAGTAATTTAACAATATATACAAAGCAAGATATTTCTCCTGATCCTTCTGGAAATTCAACTTGTGTGTGTGTGTGTGTGTGTGTGTGTGTGTGTGTGTGTGTGTGTGTGTTACTGGGAATTGAACCCAGGGGCATTCTACTTCTAAGCTACATCCCCAGCCCTATTTTTATTTCTTATTTTGAAACAGGGTCTCACTAAGTTGTAGAAGGCTTTGCTAAATTGCAGAGGCTAGCCGTGAACCTGTGATCCTCTTGTCTCAGCCTCCCAAGTACTAGGATTACAAGTGTGCACCACCATGCCCGGCTTCAACTTTTGTTTGTTTTGTTTAGTGACTTGGCTCTCTTGACTCTTTCTAAAACATTTAATTTAGATTTCATAGAACCAACAACTCTTTTTACATTCATATTTCTTTGGTTTTCCCCATATCAACTCTATGATATAGCACTATTATTTTTATCATTTCCCTTTCATAGATGAGGAAACTGCAGCTTATAAAGATTACCATATTTTATTTTGTCCACACTGAAGTTTGATGATTCAGTTTAATCTTGAAAACTGTCTTTTGTGATGATAGTTATATTGAAAATTTTAACAAAATGAAGCAAGATATAAAAAATCTTCAGTATGTTGCTCTTGTACCAGGTATTTGATTATTTTTGTAGGAAGTAATACATTTTTTAAAATAATCTTAAAGCCACCTGAGTGTGGTGGTGCGTGCATGCTTGGAATCCCGGTACTGAGGAGGATGAGACAGGAGGACTGCAAGTTCGAGGCCAGTCTCACTACTTAGCAAGACCCTGTATCATCATCGTCGTCGTCGTCATCGTCGTTGTCGTCATCATCATCATCATCTTAAAGTCAAGGATTTCATAAGCAATGTAAAATCATTGCCAGTTTATTTGACTTTGCATAAAATCTCTTAACATAGATTTCAGAGCAACTTAAATGACCTAATCAAAGGCCTGAATTTTAATTCAGATGAATCCAGTTATTATTTCTATGACTGAGTTAATTGTATAATCTCCTTAGGCATCAGTTTCTTAATCTGTATATGAAGGAGGTACAATTTAAAAGATCTCCAGGGTCCTTGTAATCTCTTATTTTCTCTATAAAATGTAAAGCCTTCTGATTGAAATGTGTTAGGCAATAAGCTTTTCATGAAACACTTTGCAAATGCAACATTTATATTGAATCTCACAGTTATTAACAAGTTGGGTAAAATCAAGCATCCCAAGTTTAAAAAAGTAAAGCAAAAGCCGGGCGTGGTGGCGCACGCTTGTAATCCCAGTACTTTGGGAGGTGGACACCGGAGGATCTGGGTTCGCGGCCAGCCTCAGATCTCTCTCTCTCTCTATCTCTCTCTCTCTCCTTAGTGAGGCCCTCCACAACTTCATGAGACCCGGTTTCAAAATAAAGTATAAAAAATAGGGCCAGGGGTGTAGCACGGAGGTAGAAAGCCCCTGGGTTCAATCCCCGGTACCGCAAAAAAAAAAAAAAAAAGTAAAGCAAATATAATTTTTTTCTTCTGGGTAATAATTAAAAATAAATCAGTGTATACACTATCAATCTGTTACACACTGAAGTAACTGTAAAATGACTGGTCCAACATTTTTTAACAACTGACTAAAGAGAGTCCTGGGGTGCTCACACATTGGCAAGAAGAGACCTAGTTTCTGTGTAGTGGTCTGCCCATTGGGGAGGTCCAGTCTGAGCCATAACAGCAGCTCCTTTCCCTGCCAGTCCATTTTCATCTACCATAAGATTATGCATAGCTCTAATCACACCACTTTCCTTCTTACAGACTTTTAGTGCCTCCCTGTTGCCTAGTGAACTAGGTCTAGACCACTTATCCTGGTTTTCAGGGCTCTCTGAGGTCTGGCCCCTGCCAGTCTTTGCAGCCTCGTTTCCCATCATTTTGTTTTATGTGCCTTGCACACCAGGCCGTGTGCACTCCTTGCTTTCCCAGGATGTTCCCTCTGGACCTCGCTCACATGGGCCTGCTGCTTGTCTTGCCTTTCCCTCATTATCCCAGATTTTCGCCCTCTCCATCTTTCCAGACCCAACTCAAACAGCACTTGTTTACAAAGCCTTCCTTCATCTCCCCAGCCAGGGTTTCTCTATCGTGGAGCTTGATAGGCCTTTCTCTGTGACCTTTATCTCTTCTTCATTTTTTGAAACAGTTTCTTAAGAGTTAGACTTAGTCAAATGCATTCTCATATGCTGCAACACTGCTAGCTCATCACACGGCCTTGTACGCAGTAGGTCTTCAGTTGATAGATGAAATGTATGACTGGTACACACTGGCTAGTTTTAGGCTTAACTCACCAAACATTTTTTTTTAGATACCTGCTGTATGCAAGTCACTTCAGTGTAGACAGTGAGATATAAAAAGCCTTGTAAATATAAGACAGATGAACCAAAGAAGAGTAATGGTTTCTTGGTTTCCAAAAAATATCAAATAAAAATACCACCGTTTAAAAAAAAAAAGTAACTCAAGCAAAACGGTACTGCAGAAGGTGAGAAGGCAGCGATTTGAGTTTGGTTGGTGTTACGTGGGATCATATCAGTCAAACCCATGGGTTGAATGGAAGAAAGTGACTTGAAGGTTCATACTTCAGAGAAAGTTCCTTGTGTTTTCTTGCTATTGTTTCACAGCTCTATAGAAACCACTAAGGGACCGGCGTGGTGGCGCACACGTGTAATCCCAGTACTTTGGGAGGCAGAGACCGGAGGATCCGGGTTCGCGGCCAGCCTCAGCTCTCTCTCTCTCTCTTTCTCTCTCTCTGTCTCTCTCTCTCTCCTTAGTGAGGCCCTCCGCAACTTCGTGAGACCCCGGTTTCAAAATAAAGTATAAAAAATAGGGCTGGGGGTGTAGCGCGGAGGTAGAACGCCCCTGGGTTCAATCCCCGGTACCGCAAAAAAAAAAAAAAAGAAAGAAACCACTAAGACTTAGTAAAGATTTTCAAGTTTTAAGGAATGAATACAATTTATAAACACAATTAAACACAATATCACTGACCTTGGCATGAGGACAAGCATCAGAGCACCTGGCGATGAGCACGAATTCTGCTGGTTCCTATCCCGCCTCCAGCCCTGTTAGTGTGTGATCTTGGGCGAGATGCTTAACCTCCCTTTCTCAGGTGCCTCATCTGAAACACTGAGAAATGTTGATGCTCCAACTTCTGATAGGGCTACTGTGGGAGGTAACTGAGCATACTTCTGTGTGAATGAGTATGTGTGTGTTTATGCCACTTGAAACAGTGTCTGGCACATAGTTGGCATTAATAAGTCTTTGCTGCCGGGCGTGGTGGAGCACGCTTGTAATCCCAGTATTTAAGAGGCTGAGACTGGAGGATCCCGGTTTGCGGCCAGCCTCAGCTACCTAGTGAGGCCCTCTGCAACTTAGTGAGACCCTGTTTCAAAATAAAGAATAAAAAATAGGGCTGGGGGTATAGCTTGGAAGTAGAATGCCCCTGGGTTCAATCCCCAGTACCACAAAAAAAAAAAAAAGGCTTTGCTGCTATTAAGAAAGATATTTTTGTTTGCCATTAGTAAACCTTAGAATCACAATGTGGAAATAGTAGTGCTTGCTGAGTCTTAAAACACACAAAAAAATTTCCATTAAGTACCAAAGGCACAGAGCAATGAATAATTTGAGATGATATTCAAAGTTAAAAATTAGTGATAGTATTTGAGAAAAGAAATAGCATAAAACTATGTTTCTGTTAAATCACAGAGAAAATTACAGTAAGAGAAAGAGTTTCTATAAAAAGACAGATCAGGGAATGCCCAAGATTAGAATGAAGAAGTAATATTAAATTAGGTTGCTTTTTCAGAATTTGCATTATACTAAGTGTGATTACATATGCCAGACTTAAAGGTACTCTAAAACATAAGTGTTTTATGTTTTAGAGCGACCAGTATCAAAATGATCAAAAGTGATTTTTAAGATCACTTAAAAAAACACTCATTGGCCTACAATATGCTAAGGACTTTTCTTGGAGCTGAGGATACACATAGGACTTTAACCTGTTCATTACTAACACAGATGTGGCACATATACACATGCACACTCAGATGTGTTTCTCAAACTTTTTTTGTTTTTTGATACTGGGGGTCAAATCCAGGATCTCGCACATGCTGGGCAAGAGCCACACACCTACCCCTACCAAATGTCTCTTTTATTTTGAGGCACTGCTCAGTAAGAATTGGTAAAGGTTTGGATATTGTCCGAATGTGGGTAGATGTGAGGAGATGAGAGAACAGAACACCCCACATCACGGATGGTGGTATCAGTCAGTGCAAGCAGGGTGAGGGGGATAAATTTGATATTGAGTGTGAGCAGCCGTTGATCCATTTGAGATGTTGAGTAGGAGTTGGATAGGGGACTGGGGCCAAGTGCAAAGATGTGGGCTGGACATACAAATGTGGGACCCGTTAATGTTTGGGGAGTGGTGGAAGCTCCCTTTGAAAGAAACAGGGTAGGAGTGAGGGCTGGGACACTTTTTGAGACCCCTGTCTTTATAACTTTGCTATGGATTAATGTGATATATATCTGTCTCCCTGTCCAGGTAGATGATTGTGGCTTTTCTTTGAGTCATCCTAATCAGTTCTTCTTTGAGAGCCAACGGATCCTAAATGGCGGTAAAGACATCAAGAAGGAATCGATCCAACCAGAAACTCCTCAACCCAAACCAAGTGTCCAGAAAACCAAGGACGCGTCGTCTGCTCTGGCCTCTTTGAATTCCTCCCTGGAAATGGACATGGAAGGACTGGAAGATTACTTTAGTACATGAGTCTGGGGCAGTTTGGTGACCCTTTTTCCCCACTGGCCACCATGTCCTATTTGTAAGATTTTGCCTTTTAAAACGTTTTTAATCTTTTTGTTTAACTTCCTCCATCCAGTCTATGTGCACACACTTATTAGGAAAACAGGCTTGCAGATATAAACAAAGTCTTCCACTGTCTTTTGCTTTAACAGAAGGGAAAGAGAAAAGTTTCTTTTGAAATCTGTCTCTTAAATATTGTGATTTAAGTCCTCTTTCAGGAAATCAAAACAGCCTTCCGTACTGGTTAAAGTCCCCTAGAAACAATATGACTAAAAACAACTTTTATTTTTAACTCTTCTCACTTTTTAATTTTGACCCAATACTTTTCTGGACTATTTTTGCTAATAAATATCAAAATGCATGTTACTATGTCTGTGTGTAATTGGGAGTCTTGTTTCATAACAGATTGGGCATTACCTCAGTATTCAAAGTGGTATTCCGAATAGCCAACTACAGTGCCAATCACCAGGGAAGAGGTTTAACTTTTTTTCCCCAAACTGGGCTACTTGTGGTTATTCTACAGCACCAAGGAGAACTTTGGCCCCTTTGAATGGTAGCAAACTCTACTGAAATGAATTGTGACTTGGGAATTAAGAGAAATAGAATTTGTATAGCCAGTTATTTATTAGGGAATAGAACTATTGTGTAAATAATGGAACGGAACTTCTTATCTCTCACTTTCCACTCACTCTAGGGGTAGATTAATGAAAAACAGATAATTACTGAAGCAAGAAGATTGTAAGTCTAAAGTGTGTCTTCCCACCCTCCAACTTCCATACCTTATTATTACTGTGGTTGTTATGAATTACCAACTAAGTTTGGTAAATTCATTAACTTCAATAATGAATGTTCTGATATTAATAGTAACCCCCTCCTTTTAGTGCTAGCAATGGAATTTAGCAAACATTGTGGATTAGTGCAGACGGATGTGATCAACCCTGCTCTCTGCCTGCCTTTGGCAAGGAGGTAAGATGGCACTGGACCGTCCTGCCATCTTACCCTTATCTGCCTAACCAATCTCCACCCTGGCTCTCTAAGCTCTCCCAGAGGGTTGGGGACTCTAAGGAGGCCCAGCTTGAAATGTAATTCTTCCTCACTACTACCTTGAGTTATGTGAAAAATATTAAGTCTATTTCAAATACTTTTCCTTTATCCTCTTGAATCAAAGATTGACTAAATTGAAAAGAGGACATTTTATTCAGAAAACGAGACTGTTAGGAATACCATAATTTTAGTCTTGTGACAAACTACATCAATATGAAAAGGATTCAAACAGAATTAGAAACTAAAAGTATCTGCTGATTTGGTTTTTATTTCAGGCTTCCAAGTCAAAGATTTCTGGGAATATTTAGTAACCTATAATTAAATGAGATACTATCTGAACTATTATTTGTCTTTATGAATTATTATTACCTGGTTCAGAAAATTAGCATTAATCCACTACAAATTACCTCTATAAATCTCTCGCTTCTGAAACCACCTGCTATATCTTTCATCTTGTATGGTTCTTAGCAGGAGTCTGATGACTGCCTACCACTTCATCCATGAATTGCAAAACTACAAGTCTTTTTTTTAATATTATGAACAAGTGCTATGTGGAGCTGTTTTTACCACAGAATTAAGTTAGCTTTAAGAAGCTGAGCATAGAAAGTTAGGTCTTTGCTGTATTAAAAGAAGGGAAATACTAGAAGCAGCTCGCCAGTGTAGTTCAGCAAGAAATCTATGACAGGACTATACTAGCAGCCCCAAGACTGTGTGTTATTCTGCTTGAATGCTTTCTATGTGTCTAGTTAAATTCCAGAATGACACTAGTTAAAATATTAGCTGTATTTACAAGTTCAATTTCTTAGTAATAAGGTTAGATCTCCTGTCATGGAGATCATGTATTGTACAGAAGAAGATAGAAACTTTTTGGTGAAGTTTACCGATTAGAGGATAGGGGTTAGAGTCTTATGCGAGAAGACAGAAATTAATGCTTTTCTGGTGCTTTTGGAGTTGGAAAAAGCAATTTATTTTTCATGCTTCACAGGTCTTGACAATTTTGACTTGTTTTCTTTGAAAGCAGACCTGTTTGAATCCAGTGATGTAGGAAGAACCCGAAAGAAAAATCAAAAGCCAGCAGCCTCTTCAAAACAGTAGCCAATGAAAAAGAATGAGTCTTCCAGATCTTTAAACTTCTAGTCTTTTATTACCTCTTCAATGAAGAGAAGAGTGTATGATTATCAAAGACAAAAGGAGAAACAGCAGAGAAAACAAAACTAGGCTGAGAACTTGTAGCTGACCGAAGCAGTGACATTGTTAGTGGAGATTCGACCCTATTTCTTTCACGTGTCTCCATGTTTCTCACTCTGCCCATGAAATACAGAACTCAATTGCCATGTTCATAAGAGGACACTAGGAAGAGTTTAAGTAAAAGTTTTCAGACTACTTATCGTATTATAGAGTCATAAAACTGGGGGAAAAAGTCTTAGTTACAGATTTTGAATGAGCTAGGAATGGAGAAAAAGCACTGGGAAAGATGTTTAATTCATACAGAATTAGACTAAGCGGAGGGATTTCTCTCTCTCAAAGCATGCAGGGTGTTTTGCTTGTTATACTTTGCCCCCTTACTGATACTCAGGGTCTTTGCAAGCAAACTTTTGTAATTCTTTTCAGAGAAGAAAAGAAAACTTCTGGGATTTAAGCTTGAAAGGCGAAATGAGACAACTCTAAAGTTCTGGTTCGGTTAGAGTCTACTGTTTGCAAATTTTATCAAGGTTTTCCACAGGCATCAGCTTGACATTAAATTTAAGTGCCCATTAAAGTGATAGTTTGACAGCAGTTCTGAATGTGAAGCTCAGTCTAAGGACATCTTTACAGCTCGAAGGGGAAAAAAAGTTGAGAAGCCTCAAACCACTGTGGTAATTAGATCCATTTGTTAACTTATTTTCTAATGTTGGGAAAGGAAGGGGAAGAAAAGCTTGACAGGCTGCACCCGGGAAGGCAGTCCAGTGTTCCCTGTAGGAGCTTGGGCAAGCACAAGGTCCTGTGTTGCAGAGAACGGTAAACATCCCCTCTGACAAATGAGCAAGATGGGCAAATTATTTCAGGAACATTCTTTGGTTTGCCTCCTTTTCAACACAACCAGAGTGTGGAGACTGCATTTTGAACAGTTGTGCCAGTTTGTTTGCAGTGCCCTTTGAAAGACATACAGCGTGATTTGAAAATTGGACCTCCAGTGGTACATTGTTGGCCTGAAGAGTTAAAAACGTTTCTTACAAGTGTGTAGCTAGTTTACGTTCAGGTAATTGCTTATTTACCCAAAACATCTGGCCTTCTTTTCAATATTGCGCTCCTTTTTGACAGGTCTTTGCCCTAGTCTAAGGCTTCTCGCCATAATTGGCATTGGAGGCAGTTAGCTTTGTGACTCTATGGAAATCATGTCACCTATAGGAAATTATCTTCCCACTTCATCTGACCTTCCTGCCAAAAGTGATACTATTTCCTGTTACTGGATTTGCTTTCTGCCCTGTAAGCTCTTTTTGTCCATTGCTTCATGATATTTTATTTTTTCTAAGAATTATTACTGCAGAACCTTATCAAAGTCTAAAGAATATGTCTCTATATAAAGCTCCTTTATTTCCCCTGAGCCTTCCATTGCAGTCCTGTTTTCAAACATTGAAGACAAGGTACTGAGACAACGTTGCTAATAAATGTATGATGGATATTTCAATTCAGCCCTGTATTTCTAGGTATTCATTCACCGTAATAGAACTATGAGGCTCTTTAATGTTTTGTTTGGTTTTGGTTTTGCACTGAATGCATAAAGAAAAATTCAACAAATATTACAGCTAAGACTTTGTAATGAGGAAAATAACCTTTTCAAGTAAATTTTCCTAACCTCCACCTACATTATTTTTTTAAATTTTAGCTTCTACTTGGGTCATAAAGGATACCAAGATTGTTAGTGATTAAAAAGGACATAGTGATACATGCTTCCTTTATATCTTCTCTTTCAATGGATTTAATAATTCTCTGCCACCCTTCATGCTTGGTTTTCTATAGAGTTCCTGCCTGGTCCTCTGCACTCCACCAGTCTCCCTAGCTCACCTCACCACTCCCATGTTGCTCCTTCCCATCTATATGCAAATAATTCCCAAATTTTATCTCCAGCTGAAATCTCTCCTCTGAACACAGGCTCTTCCAACCACCCCCTTGGATCTCTTCATTTGGATATCCACAAGTTATCTCACATTTATTGTGTCCAAAATTTGACTTGTTCTCTTTCTTCCTGTATCTACTTCTCTATTTCTCAACTCATTTGTCATTGTAGAAATCCCAAAGTTACCCTTGACTATTCTCTCTCATCTTTACCACACATCCAAGTCCAGTTGATTCTGTTCACACATCAGCATGTCTAGCCCAGTGGATCTCCACGGGGGCAGTTTTGCCCTGCCGGAGACTTTTGGCAATATCGAGATGTTTTTGGTTGTCACAACTGGAGGAGGCCTGCTTGTGGCACCTAAGGGATAGAGGCCAAAGATGCATTTCAACATTCTCTGGGATAGCCTGCCACAACAAAGACATATCTGGCCCAAATTTTAGTGGGACTGAGGTTGAGAAGCCCTGTTCTAACAGTGTCCTCTCCTCCCTTCCCAAACCACATTAGATTCCTCTCTTGTCACTACTAGCCACAGTGATTGATTAACTTACCGTCCTAGTCTCCACTTGCCTACCCTGTACCAATCCCACATCCTTCTTCAAAGTGTAATCCAAGTACATCCCGCTCGCCCCACCTAGAATGTTTATCTTCTTAAAAAATAAATATGGCTCCCTGTTACCCTTATGAGGAAGCCCGATTGCCTATCATTTTGTTTTGAGGCTAAGACCTACCTTGCCTGCCTCTCCAGTGCCATCTCTAGCCATTCACCTCATTTTATAATTCAATTCTGTAATTTAGCATCCCCTGTGCTCCATCCCCTCTGTTACCCTTGTCACTCCTCCTGCCTCTAACACCCTTCCATTCCTTGCTCTTGCTCTTTCAGCCTTCCCTGATGAGCCCAGTGTGGGATCATCATCCCTTGTAGACTAACATATCATACTTATAAAATCAGTACTTCACTCAGAACATGGGCTGGCACATGGAAACAGGAAACGTTAGGCATTGCCATTTGATAGTAAACCCTTCCAAAAAATGTTATCTACATGGACCTTCCCTGTTTGAGGAGAAGATCCCTTACCTGGAGTGATCCTATTATATACACTATTACTATACTAGATAAGGAGAGGAAAGCCATCGATCAAAGTTTTAGCAAAAAGGATTCATGTCAGTGAATCCACTCATAAACTGCCACACATTTTGCACTTTTGCAGCCTAGCAGAGCAGATGTCAACTCGCAAACCATGAAACCGGAGAATTTCCTATGTAAGCCATCCATTGTGGTATGAAATGTTGCTGAAATGGTGTCAGAGAACTGCTCGTCCTTAAAAGGGAAGAATCAAGGCAATCCGAGCTTCAGTATAGAAAGCATGCTAAAATTTTCTCTTAGGGTTGAGATATGTCAGTGGGCTCACATGATTCCCAATGAAAGTGACGCCTTTGTGGCACCCAGTTCCCAAGCACTAAAATAGGCACTTGTAAGCAGACCAACTCAGGTGCTATCACGGCACTTCTGCAAGTGGCTAAGAACAGTAATTTCCAGCTGCATTTTCCCTAAAAAGAAAACAGATACCGAGAGCTTTAGTTTCCTGAACTGGCTTGTCAACTGATCAAATCCAGGCATGATGGTGCACGCTTGTAATCCCAGTACTTGGGAGACTGAGACCAGAGGATCACAGGTTCGACACCAGCCTCAGCAACTTAGTGAGGCCCTGTGCAACTTAGTGAGACCCTGTTTCAAAATAAAAAACAAAAAATAGGGCTGGGGGTATAACTCAGAGGTAAAATGCCTCTGGGTTCCATCCCCAGACCAAAGAAAAGAAATCAAGCAGTGTGACACCCGGGACTGCACTTTCTTCTCTATCACTGACTTCACACTGATGGCATTAGAACTAGTCTCCTTGGCCAAGAAACCCAAACTGCAGGCCTCAACTAGACCATCTGTCTTTATTATCTTTAGCAAGTTAATTCATCCTTGCTTCAGTCTCTTCATCTATAAAATTGGTCAGACATTACTACATCAGAGAATCAGTGTGAGATTAAATGAGATAGTTGGTAGCAAATGCTTTATACACAGTTTGACACATGGTAACCTCGAAGTAATTATTAGCTATTCTTATAGACAAATTCTACTAAATTTCGTTTGAAGAGCTTTTCCCAAATAGAGTTGAGAAACTACAACAAATATAATATTTTATGTATTAAAGGATAAGAGTTGTGTTATAATTTTGTTCTATAAAATAAAAATTCCAGAACCCTAGCCGGGCATGGTGGTGCATGCCTATAATCCCAGTACTTGGGAGGCTGAGACAGGAGGATTGCAGGTTCAAGGCCAACCTCAGCAACTTAGTGAGACCCTGTTTCAAAATGAAAACTAAAAAGGGCTGGGGATGTTGCTCGAAGATAGAATACCCTGGGCTCAATCCCCAGTACAAAAGAAAAAAGAAAAACTCCAGAACCCTTTGCTCTTTAGATAATAAAATGAACTATAGACTCTAAAAATTATAAGGAGTTTCTACTACCTGGCTCTCTAACAGAGACTTCCTTGGTCATAGAATAGTCTAGAAATTTTAGAGCCAGAACTGGCATAGAAATCACGGACAACTTCATATGCTTTGTGTTGTCCACCAGCTTCTCAAGAATGGTGAACGTCACCTCCTACCTTTGTTGGAGGAGTATATATTATTCTCTTGTCTGTGCCATAGCATCTTCCCTGTTATCTCACTCCAACACCCTCCCTAAACATAACCACCTATCTCCCATAAGAAGTGATCTGGGTGGTTGGTTAGTCATAGAGATCAGAGAGAACCTTTAAGTTTTCCTCTTTTGGTGCCCCACCCAGCCCCTTGTGCTATTATGATGAATGTCCCTGTCAGTAGCCCTGTTAAGAAGCTAGAAGCTTTGGAGCACACCCAATCTCATGGTACTAAGCATCCCACTTAAATCCATGTACATCTTCCTTAATAACTGGATCTGCACATCAAAATGCAATAAGTACTAGGGCTATAGTACTTATTGTAGAGCTTCTATCCAAACTCAAATTGCAGGCTGTAAATGCATGGAGGCAGAGGGAATACAGTGTGCCTAGGGGTAACCTTATTTATACTGAGGAAACTAGCCTGCTATGGAAGTGTTAATAACTGTTTGGGAGAACAAAGTGGACAAGAAACACGGCTCATAGATTTCTAGACTGGGAGGATACAGCCCACCCCCAAACCCATTTACATAGTCCCTCCTTTCAAGCCTAATAACAGGCACTTTAGGGGTGTGCTAATTAAGTCTGTAAACTAAATGATAAATATTAAGTTGGTGGGTCCTGCTGTCTCCATTGCAAATACTCAACTGTGTTATAGTGAAAATAAGTCAGAGACAACACATAACCAAGTGTATGTGACTAGATTTGACCTGAAATGGGCCAGATTTGACTTGTGGGCAATAGTTGTCAACCCCTGTCCTAGATGAAAGAGCAAAATCTTTAAAGACTACAAATGACCAAGAATGACTCAAAAATTACAGTTGGATATCCCTACACCAATTAAAAATAGAATGTGCACCTTAAAACCTTCCCACAAGAAATAGATCCAGGTGGTTTTACTGATAAATCCTGTCCAATGTGGAAAAAATAATGCCAATCCTACACAAACTGTTCCAGAACCTAAAAGATCACTTCCCAGCACAGGTTATGAGGCTGACATTGACCTGAATGACACCAAGTAACTTCTTAAAAAAAATCAAACAGAAGTTCTGTACTGGAAGATGCAACAAATGAAATGAAAAACCCAAGTAGCAGAGGGGGGGACATGCAAATGTGTCCCAATTTACCTGATGGAAGACTTGTCTCCAGAAACCTTACAGGCCAGGAGGGAGAGGAATATTCATAGTACTGAAGGAAAAAACTGCCAACCAAGAACACTGTACTCAGCAAAGGTGTCCTTTAGAAATGAGAGATAAAGACAGTTCCAAACAAAATCTGAGAGGATTTATCACCATCAGACCTGACCTACAAGAAATGATAAAGGGAGTTCTTTAAAATAAAAGAAAAAGGCAATGGTAAGTAAAAAGAAACCCTTGCCTATAATCCCAGTACTTTGGAGGCTGAGACAGGAGGATCACAGGTTTGAGGCCAGCCTCAGCAAATTAGTGAGACTCTGTTGCAAAAATAAAAAGGGCTAGAGGTGTATCTTGAAGGTAGAATGCCCCTGGGTTAAATATCCAGTACAAAAAAAAAAAAACCCTTGAAAGATATAAAACTCCCTGGTAAGAGTAACTATACAGAAAAATTCAGAATGCTATAATATTGTAAAGATAGTATGAAAACCATTTATAGCTTTAGTATAAAGACTAAAAATATAATTTAAAACAACTATAATATGTTAAGAGATAGGCAATATAAAAAGATGTAAAATAGATCATCCAAAATTGAAATGTGAGGAAGAATGGAGTGCAGTTATAGGCTTTTCTGTACTTAGTGTTTACCCCCCCCCTTTTTTTTGCAGTACTGGGGATTGAACCCAGGGGCATTCTACCTTTGAGCCACACCCCAAGCCCTATTTTTTGTTCTTTATTTTGAAACAGGGTCTCACTAAGTTGCGGAGGGCCTCACTAAGTGGCTGAAGCTGGCCACGAACCTGGATCCTCCGGTCTCAGCCTCCCAAGTACTGGGATTACAAACGCCACCATACCCGGCTTTCCTTTCTTTTTTATTTCTTTTCCTATATTTATTTTCAATATGAAGTTATCATTTCAAAATAGCTTGTTATAATAAAAAGATTTTTTTGTAAGCCTTGTGATAAGGACAAAGAAAAAACCTGTAATAGACAACTAAAAATAATAAGTGAGCAGTCAAAACACATTTCTAGAGAAAACAATTTAACAACAAAGGAGGGCTGTAGAAAAAGGAGAAAAATAGAAAGGGACTATTAAAGACACTAGGAAATAAGTAATAATATAGCAGTAGTAAGATCTTACCTATCAAAGCAAACGGTTTGAATTTTCCATTTAAAAAGCATAGAGTGACTGAATGGATTTTTTGTTAAAGACCCTACCATATGTTGCTTACAAGAAACTCACTTTACCTCTAAAGACACACACAAACTGAAAGTGAAGGTATGGGAAATGATATTCCATACAAATGGAACCCTAAGGAATTTAAGTTATCATAGTTAGATGAAACAGATTTTAAATCAAAGGCAATAAAAAGAAACAAGGTAAATCATGACATATAATGATAAAAAGGCCAATCAGCAAGAGGGAATAATAATATATTTAGGTGCACTCAATATCAGAGCACATCAAGGGAATAGACATCAAGGGAAGAGAAATAGATCCCAACACAGTAAAAGCAGAGGAAGAGATTCAATCGGGCCAGAGGTGCATAACACTCACCTCCTCATCCACAAGAACAAAGATAACAGGTAAAGGCTGCACTTTGAGATTATTGATTGATTGTGGAAGAACATTGGAAATTGGCAAGAGGGAGACTAGAACTGTGTTAGATTCAGACGTGGCACCAGAGTATAGAAAGAGAAAAAAATACCCAGCAAGCGCTACCCTGGCTCCATGGCCTGAGGGGCAGACTCTACTTTGCAGATGTGAATGTAAGAGTTCCTGAAAACTCTGTCAGCATGAGTGCTGGCAATCCTAGCTACTGGAAAGTTTCACAGTCCTCACTGGCTAGCATCCAAGTAAGCAACCTGAAATCTGCATAGCAGCTTTGCTTTGGAAAAGGATATCACATTATCTCTGTGCAATGCTACAAGCTACGGTAGGTAGGAGCCAATGAAGAGTGAGATATCTGATTTTGTGCTGTTCTTGGAGTCAGAAACCCCTGCATACTCCCATCTCTGGGACCCCAGAGACATTCTACTGCACTGGCTCAGGGAGTAGCTGCTTGCGAACCCAACTTAATGCAGTAGAGTGACTGTGACCCAAATCTGCCAGGTGCCTGGCACTGTAGGTGATGTTGTGGTGACATGGAAGGGAACAGAAGGCAGTGCCCTGCAGAGCCAGGGGATCCAGGCACTTGCTCTCTGAGACTAAGAGCACGGGAAGCGTGTGTGTACTCTTGCCAGCGCCAGGATTAAAGACAGCTACCCACATGGTTCCCACCACCTCCCCTTCCATACCCACCCAGGTGCCTGACATTTTCATTTGCAGCAAAATGGAAGGAAATGAGGAATGTGGTGTGAAGTGAAAGAAGTCAGACACAGAAAGACAAGTATCGCATGTTCTTTCTCAAGTGTGGAAACTCAAGTAAAGTCAACCTGAATATGGAATGGTGATTCATAGTGCTTGGGAGGCACTTGGGCAGGGGAGAGGGTGGAAAAAGGGAGCTTGGATTTTATCAGTGCCCACTGTTTGCATGTGTGCAAGTATCACACTGAATGTCATTAATATGTACAATTAATACAAGTTAATAAAAAATCAAAATAATAAAACAACTCTATATACATGGTTAAAACTCAAAGCATAAAGAAAAATTCAAAAATGGATTGTAGTATGATAATTTAACACCCTACTTGCAGTGATAGATCACCCAGAATGAAAATTAACAAAGAAATAGCAGACTTAAACTGGACTTTACAACAAATGGATCTAACAGACATCTATAGAACCCTCCATCCAACCCCTGAAGAATACAGATTCTTCTCAATAGGCTATGGAACATTCTCATGATATATCATGTCAGGCCACAAAAGAAGTCTCCACTCACTTTTTTTTTTTTTTTTTTTGGTACTGGGGATGGAACCCAGAGGCATTCTACTTCTGAGCTACACCCCCAGCCCAATTTTTTATTCTTTATTTTGAAACAGGGTCTCACTAAATTGCGGAGGGCCTCACTAAGTAGCTGAGGCTTGGCCACGAACCTGGATCCTCCGGTCTCAGCCTCCCAAGTACTGAGATTACAAGCGTGCACTACCAAGCCCAGCTCCTCTGCTCACTTTAAACAGTTGAAATCATAACATGTTTCTTTCCCAATCACCATTCAGTGAGAGTGGAAATCAGTAACAAACTTTGGAAGCTATGCAAATATGTGTAAATTAAGCAAGATACTCTTGAATAACCAAAGGATCAGTGAGGAAATTAAAAAGTTAGGATTTTTTTAACTTCTTGAAATGAATGGAAATAGAAATCCAAGATATCACAGCCTAAAGGATATAGTGAAAGCAGACAAAGAGGGACCTTTACAGCAATCAAAGACTACATCAAAAAAGCAGAGATCTCAAATAAATAACTTGAAAGAACTTGGAAATTGGGGGGGGGAGTAAAACTTAGCACACAGAAAGAAATAATAATGATCAGAGCAGAAATTAAGGAAATAGAGACCACAATAAAAAAGATAATCAACAAAACAAAGGTGTGTTTTTAAAAGAGACAAATGGAATTGGTTATCCCTTATCTAGACTATGAAAAAGGAGAGAATACTCAAATAAATAAAATTAGGAATGAAGGAAAAAAATCACAGCTGATCCCAGAGAAATACAAAGGGTCAGAGACTATTACGAATAAGTATATTCCAACAAGTTTGATAACCTAGAAGAAATGGGAAAATTTCTGAACCTAGTCACCTTACTAAGACTAAATTCAGAAGAAATAGAAAACTTAAACAAACAAATACTAAGATATTCAATCAGTAATAAAAATTCTCCCATCAAAGGGAATCCTAAAATCAGATGGTTTCCTTGCTGAATTCTACCAAATATTTAAGGAGAAACTACTACTGATACTTCCCAGATTGCATTAAAAATTGAAGAGGAAGGAATTCTTACAAATTCATTCTGTAAGTTCAGCATTACCCTGATACCCAAACCAGATAAGAACACAACAACAACAAAAGCCACAGGCTAATATTCCTGTTGAACAAGATGTAAAATTTCTTTTCTCTCTCTCTCTCTCTCTCTCTCTCTCTCCCTCTCTTTTTTTTTTTTTTTTTTTTTGGTGATGCTGGGGATTGAACCCAGAGGCATTCTATCTCTGAGATACACCCCCAGCCCTGTTTTTATTATTTATTTGGAAACAGGGTCTTGCTAAGTTGCTGAGAGCCTCACTAAATTGCTGAGGTTGTCCTGTAATCCTCCTGTCTCAGCCTCTCAAGTACTGGGATTACAGGTATACACCACTGCACCCAGCTAAAATTTCTTAACAAAATACTAGTGTACATCAAGAAGATTATTCACCACAACCAAGTAGGATTCATCTCAGGGAT
This sequence comes from Glis glis, assembly GCA_004027185.1. NCBI lineage: Eukaryota > Metazoa > Chordata > Mammalia > Rodentia > Gliridae > Glis > Glis glis. Next base: position 54,113 of record PVJS01000481.1, on the reverse strand, counting down.
ATAAGGATATCCATAGGCACCATATGCAAATCATAAACCCTGAGAAGTACATCAACAGAATGCAGGACAAAACCAGATGGTCATCTCTAAACATGCAGAAAAAGCATAGGAAAATATACAATATCCCTTCTGATAAAACTCTGAACAAACCAAAACCCTTGTGACAGAAATCAGGAAAGGCAGGAATGCCCCTCAACATAGCAAGGGCCATATCTAACAAGCCCAGAGCCAACATCATAATCACACCAAGATGAGCTGAACATTTTTTTCTCTAAAATATGAAACAAAACAAGGATACCTACTTTTATCACTTTTACTCAACAGAGTTCTAGAAGCCTCCACCACAGCAATAAGACAAGAAAAAGAAATCTGGATACTCCAATTGGAAAGAAGTTAAATTGCCATTGTTTGTAGGCATCATGATATAATGTAGAGAAAACCCCAAAGAATGATGGATGTGGTAGTACACACCTGTAATCCTAGTGCTTGGAAAGCTGAGACAAGAGGATTGCAGTTTTGAGGTGAGCCTCAGCAGCTTAGCAAGACTCTTAGCAATTTAGTGAGACCCTGTTTCAAAATTAAAAAAAAAATGTGCTGAGGGTGTGGCTGAGAGGTAGAATGACCTTGGGTTCAATTCTCAATACCAAAAACCCAAAAATCTGTAAAGACACAAAGAAAAATTAGTAGTATGTCTATACATCAATAGCAAAATATCTTAAAAAGAAAGACAGCAGTCCCATTTATAATAGCTACCACAAAAATGCAGGCATAAAGAGGTAAAAGTTTCCTACAGTGATAACTATAGAACACTGAAGAAAGGAATTGAGGACATACCTAATGGAAAGACACTGTTGTGGCTTGGACCTACAATGGCCCCACAGGCTTATCTACTTAAAGGTTCGGTCCCCAATGCAGCAACGTCTAGAGGTGAGGTTTTTAGGAAATGATTGGATCAACAGGGACCTAACCTCACCAATGGATTAATCCATTTGGTGGATTAATAATTTGAATGGATTTTGGGGAGATGGGACTTAGTTGGAGGAGATAAGTCACTGGGGACATGCTCTGGAAGAGTTATCCTGTCCTCCTCACAACCTGGCTGCTTGACAGCTGCCACGAGCTGAGCAGCTTTCCTCTGCTCCACCTTTCCACCATGATGTTCGTCTTGGCCTGTAATCCCAATATTTAGGAGGCTAAGACAGGAGGATGGCCAGCTCGAGACTAGCCTCAGCAATTTAGCAAGATTATATTCCAAAATAAAAAATAAAAAGGGCTGGGGATGTAGCTTGGAGGTGGTACATCTCTGGGTTCAATCCTCAGTACCACAAATAAGCAAAAAATAAAACAACCTGCCTCCCCCCAAAAAACCCCTGTAATAATTAAAACAGCCTGGTATTGGCATAAACACAGACATAGACCACTGGAACAGAATAGAGAGACTAGAAGTAAACTCCTATATCTACAGGCAATTGATTTTCCAAAAAGGTGCTAAGAACAGTCTTGTGAATAAATAGTGCTAGTAAAATTGGATGTACAGATGGATGAAACTAATGCCTTCTCTTATCAATTACATAAATCAACTCAAAATCAAAATGAGTTAAAGATTTAAATGTACAGACCTAAAACTATAAAACTACAAGAAGACAACATAGGGGAACTGCTTCAAGATATTGGAATAGGCCAGGATTCTTTTGGATAAGATCCCCAAAACGTGAGAAACAAAAACACAACTAGACAAACAGAATTACACCAACCAAAAAACTTCTGCACAGCAAAGGAAACAAACAACACAGTGTGGAGACAATCTTTGGAATGGGAGAAATATTTGCAAATTATGCATCTGTCAAGAGCTTGATATACAGAATATACAAGGAATTCCAAAAACTCAGCAGTAACAAAACAAGCCAAATAACGTGATTAAAAATGGCCAATACATCAATAGACACTTCTCAAAAGAAGACATATAAATGGCCAATAGGCACAGGGAAAAATGCTCAACACCACTGTCTCATCAGCATTCTCACTGCTACAATCCAAAACTACTGACCACACCACGTACAGGAAGATTTATTTGCTCACAGTTTTTGGAGATTTCAGAGTTCGGACTAATGTCAGGCCAGGTCTATGGAGCTTAGTGCTCTGCTTCTGCGGGAAGCAGAGAGATGGAGAGAACAAGGGTTCTGTTCTCACATCATGGAGGCTGGAAGAAGACAGCCAGCCAGGGGATTCAGAGACACAAGCACAGTCCCCAAGACCACACCCCCAGAGACCCACCCCCCCAGCCACATCCCACTTGCCTAGGTTACCACCAGTAAATCCATTGCAACCCTCATTGCTTAATTATATCAACTCTGGACATTGATACATGAGCTCTTCAGGGAACATTCTGTTTCTGACCATGACAACCACTAATCATCTGGGAAAATGCAAATCAAAACCACAATGAGCTATCACTTCATCCCAGTAAAAGTGGCTGTTATCAAAAAGACGAAAGATAACAAGTGCTGTCAAGGATGTGGAGAAAAGGGAGAACTTGCACACTGTTGGTAAGAATGTAAATTAGTATAGACATTGACATTATGGAAATCAGTAAGGATGTTCCTCAAAAAATTAAAATAGAACAAATATATGATCCAGCCATTCCACTCCTGGGTATACATCAAAAGGAAATGAAATCAGTATATTAAAGAGACATCACACTCCCATGTTCATTGCAGCACTATTCAAAATAGCCAAGAAATGGAAACACATTCAGTGTCCTTAGCTGATGAGTGGTTAAAGAAAGTGTGGTACACATATGCAATGGAATACTATTAAGTAACAAAAAAGAATGATATCCTGTCATTTATGTCAACATGAATAGAATTGGAGGACATTATGTTAAGTGAAATAATCCAGACACAGAAAGTACCACATGATCTCACTCATATGTGGAATCTTAAAAAGTTGATTTCATAGAAGTGGTTACCAGAGGCTGGGGGGAGTGGGAGGGAAGAAGAAATGCTGATCAATGGGTACTGAGTTACAGTTAGATAGGAATGAAAAGTTCTCACTCTAGGGTGCCATTACACAATAGAGTGACTGTAGATAACAGCAATGTCCTGGGGAGACCAACAGAGTAGAGGGAGGAGATTAGAGGAAGGGAAGAGGAGAGGAAGAGAGGAGGGACTGATGAATTGACTACATGATGTTATGTACACGTATGAATATTGCACAATGAATCCCACTATTATGTATAATTATAATATACCAATAAAAAGGGAAAAAACAATAATGTATTGTACATTTCAAAAAGCTAGATAAAAGGACTTTGAAAGTTTTCACCATAAAGAAATTATAAATGTTTGAATAGATATATTTAACTTGATTAAACATTATGCAATGTCTACATGTGTCAAAACATTATATGGTACCCCCATTCCTATGTACATTCTTATATTTTTACGTATCAATTAAAAATGAACTTAAAAATAAAAATTAAATAAAGTTTCTCAAGACCTTAAGGCTGCCTCTCTGAAGTTATGGTCCAGTTACTAATTCCCTGACTATTTAGACTTGCTTTTTAGTAGATTGAAATTGAGTCGTTTTACAGGGCTCACTTGTCTAATAATGGTTTTTAAGTTAAACCAAGGAGCACACTACAAGACCCCAAAGTTTAACTTCAAATAATTTAAATTCTCTAAGAATTCACAGCTTAACAGCCCATGAACATCTTCATAAGTCCTTCAGAAAGTCATGCAGCGGTGGCTTTATGTTAATGATCAGTCTGTCAAAGCAAAATGCAAATGATTCTGAGTACTCTGTTGAGTGAGTGTACTGCTGCTGTGGACTGTTGATGAGGCCAAAGGGGGAGGTCACGCGCCAGGGCGCTCACACTGACACGAGATTCTCATCAGTATGAAGTCTCTGAGAGCGCATGCCAGCCAGCGAAGCTCTAAAGGAAAAATGAAGGAAACCAGAACTGGAGGCCGACTTTGGGAGAATGTGCTGCTACTGTGATGAGTCAATGACAAGACAAGATCCCTAAAGCACGGTTTCCCTGGGACACAGTATTCAGTAAGCTGGAAAGCGCCTTAGCCATCCATGGAACAGTGACGTGGGGATCTGATGCTGGCTGGGCAAAACCGTTTTTATTGCATGCTTACAGAAGCCTCAAGAAAGTAAGATGTATAAATTGGGTGTGGTTGTACATATCTGTAATCCCAGTACTTGGGAGGTTGAGATAAGAGTATCACAGGTTCAAGATCAGCCTCAGCAACTTAGCAAGACTCTGAGCAACCTAGCGAGAACTTCTTTCAAGACAAAAAATTGAGGAAATAAAAAGGGGGGGGGGCTGAGGTATACCTTGGAGGCAGAATGCCTCTGGGTTAAATCCCCAGCACCACAAACACACACACACACACACACACACACACACACACACACACGCACACACGCACACACACACACACACACACACACGAAAGATGTATAAGCAAATTATTATACAAACATAGTAATCATAACTACCATTTATTGGGTGAACCAAAATCCTTGGAGCCATCTTCAATCCCTTTCTTCCTCTCACACCCCACATTCATTCCTCTGCAAATCTTGTTGCTTTTACCATCAAATTAAATCCATGATGGAACCATTTTCCACCATCTCCACTGTTGGCACTCCATTCCAAGGTCTTATCAATTCTTGCCTGAATTATTGCAATAAGCTTTAACTGTAATAATCTATTCCTAAATTATTTGAACATCCAATGACATCTTCAGCAAGAAACTTTTGTTTGTTCATGAATAGTAAAGTGCACAGAAATCAAAATAGTTATTTTTCTAAGCTTTTATAAGGAAGGGAAAAGCAATTGAGGGTGGGGTGGGGCAGAGGCAAACTACAACCAGTTGGCCAAATCCAGTCTGCTGCCTATTTTCATAAATAAAGTTTTACTGGAACACAACTATACACATTCCTTTACATATTGCCTATGGCTTTATGTGCTACAATGGCAGAGCTGAGCAATCCAGAGACCTTTATACCTGCAAAGCATAAAAAATTTACTATTTGGCTTTAAAGAAAAGCTTGTCAATTACAGAACTATAGGATACATCTCATCTTACAAATCCACTATAAAAACCATGCTTTTCTTCTGTCTAGACAATGCATTTCTATATGCATTATTCTTAAACTTCTAGAATATTGACGTAAAAAACACTTTTACCAAAAGTCAAACTTAGAGCCAGGTGCTCTAAATTTATTTTAAAAAATAATCTTAAATCCAGTTGGATGTGGTGCACACACCTGTAATCCCAGTATTTGGGAGGCTGAGACAGGAGGATCATAGTATATGTAACTTAGTGAGACCCTGCTTCAAAATAAAAAATAAAATAGGGCTGGGGCTCACAGGTAGAATGCCCAGGGTTTAATCCCCAGTACCACACATGCAAAACAAAACAAAAAACCACCACCAACAAGTTGTTTCCTGTCTTTCCTAATATAACTTGAGTTTTTCTAGAAAACATATGATTTAGTTCTAAAGATCTAGAAATCAATATCCTGTCAATAGAAGTAATTGAAAATCCTTAGCCCACCACAATTTAATATTAGTGATCTGGCCAAAGTGTCACAAATGTTTTACGTGGCTCTTTTTTTCTATTGTGTTTACTAGTGGGATTTGATTCTTTTATTTTTTGGTCACTGAAATAGACAAATATTTAGAACATCATTTTATTCTGGAAACTTCCTATAAAGTACATGTTCATTTATTGAATGTCATGAGACACTTTACTAATGGGCTACCTACATGCCTAAGGCTTTAAATAGTATATATAGACGATATGTTATATAAATGGTGTATTCTAATAGACCTCAACTTGTGTCAGTCTCTTCTTCTCACGTGGTATTTTCCTGCATCTTCCATCTGTCCCAAACTGGTCTTTATCTCCTGAACCCTGGACCTCTTCACTTCAGCCATCTCCATCTAGTTACGGTACCTCCAGCCTTCCAGTCTCTCAGGCTAAAAACCTCGACTCATCCTTCGACTTCTCTCTCACACTGTATATCCAGAGCCCTCTCACCGTTCCCATGGCGCCACCGTAGTGAGAGCCACCATCATCGCCTGCAATACCGCAGCGGCCTCCCGGCTGGCCTCCCTGCGTCTGCTCACGCCCCTTCAGTCTATCCAAGCACAGTAGCTGTAGCGATCCTGTCAAATCCTGTGACTCCATGAATCCATTTTGTAAAGACCAGAAATATATCGATATATCACATTTTCAGTTAAACTTTGTCAAATCTCTGCTAGTCTCTGAAAGCCATCTTTCTACTCTATCTTCTGATAAAAAAAAACACAACTTTAAATTTAGCTCTTAACATTATAAACTATCTTTCTTTTTCAACCATGGCCCATATGGTTCAATAAAATCATACTGTACTTATCCTAGTATGTAAATTTTATGTACAGACGATTGCTTCTTAAACACATTTTACCACCTCTTCTTAGATTTCCAATTATAAAGTAGGTGTTTGCCTAATTTGAAGAAACTAGCTTTTTCTCCCTCAAATGTATTTCTTTATTATCTGAGCTCCCTATTATTTTTCAACATGGCATCTCTTTTATTTTAGAAATATACTTTAACGCACAACTTTCATCATAATTACAGAATTAAAATAACCTTACAAATACACGCGCACTTCCTCCCCCTCATGGAAAGTCAGTCCACTGCTAGGGCATTAAATCTTTTTTATATTAAATATTATGAGGTACATTATTGAATCCCATGCTAGATTTTTCAATGAGCTTAGTGAGCACCTAAGCCATTCTATTTTATATCGCAAAGTTTATTGTTTTTATATATGCATGTTATGTATAGATATGATTTTATGCACGCCCATATATAACCATATATAAAATATTCTTAGCTTCAGTTTTCATTGTTTTACTTTCTCTGGTGTGCCTTCTTTAAAAGTCCTCTCCCTCCCCACCTGTCTCAGTGGCAGGTACACTTTATTTATGGGTTTGACTCTTTCAGTTACCGTTTGCAGAGCTGATATGCAATTAATCTATTTAGGTAGTAATTGGACCACATCCTCCCGAGGAAGGTCAACTGGCGCTCAGTGGAGCAGATGCAGGAAATGTGCAAGAGGTAGCTCCGTCCATATTCTCATTTCCACTCTGATATGTAATTTACTCTGATTTTGGCTAACTCACTTCAGCTTTACTTGAAAATACAAGGCTGCCTGATAATAGTCGAGGGCACATACCTGAGCTGTGCTTCTAGTTTTGCCGCTGGAGTCGACCTTGGGCAGGCAACTGAAAAACATCTCTCCACTTTGTTTTGTCAGTGTGAGAAATGATAATAATAATACTGCCTACTTTACAAGGAGAGCCCTAATGGATTTTACTGTTGGAGAGCTTTGTGAGATCCTAAGGCAAGTGGTGGTGCTAGGAGGGGTAGGCTGCTGCAGAAATCTAAAACTGCCTAATTTCTCAGGGGTAGAGCCATCTCTCCCCACCGGGCTTTGGAAATATTGTTAGAAATAAGAAGTGGAAGCTGGTGCAGTGATGCCTGCCTGTCATCCCAGTACTTAGAGGCTGAGAGAGGAGGATCACAGGACTGAGGCCAGCCTCAGCAACTTAGCAAGACCCCCTTTCAAAATAAAAAATAAAATAGGCTGGGGTATGACTCGAGGTAGAATGTCCCTGGGTTTGATCCCCAGTACTAACACCCTCCACCCCCCCAAAAAAAGAGAAAGAAAGAAAAGAAGTGGAATCTAGTAGGAAGAGACTTGAAATCTTGAGTTAAATTTTTACCTTCGCCCCAGACCTGAGCTTCCCGTGTACTTAAGTGATTCTCTGAAATTAATAAGCTTGGTTATTTCCTACAAAAACAAAAAGAGAACTAGAGATGAAATCTCTAATAAAATAATGTTAGCACCCTAATGTCCATAGTTCCAACAAGGTCAGGGGTGGAGGGCTGAGGACAGCCATGTCCCAGCGGACGCCCTGCCCTGGGAGGCTTCGCTGTGGGTGTGGGTTGTAACAGCGACAGTGGCACGCCATGAATTTCTGCCGTTTAAAAACTCACTATTGGCCTCGAGATTCAACATCTTCCCAGTAGGACTCGTAGAAAGCCTTTCTGCACTTCAGCTGACCAGATCACAAGGACATAATACAATGGACGTGTACATGTAACTCAGCCCACTCAGCCCTGTCCTGCCAATGGCGTGAGCCAGGATGCGCGCTTTATCTGCTCTGCGGGAGCCTCTTGTCTACTTTTCCTTCTGTCAGCTCTTCCTCAGGCTTTTCCATCCTTCCTGCTGTGGCCGGCACACTCTCCCCCTGAAAACAAGCCCGATTTCTCGCTCCTTCTCTCTCCTGCTTGGAAACCTCTCAACTCCCAGCTGTGGCCCACGGGAGTCATTCCGAATCCCTCTGACAGGCATATAAAGCCATTTACAGTTTGGCCTCAACCTAATCCACTCTTTTCGTTTCTGGCCACTGTAATGCTGTGCCCTACATTCCAGCTTCAGTACATCTGTCTTCCAGCATTTCTTTTTTTTTAATTTTATTTATTTATTTATTTAATTTTTTTATTAGTGCATTGCAATCACACATCTTGAAGGATTTCAGGGTGGTTGATGTATACATGCACTCATTGGTCAATTAGCCCTCCCCAATTCCCACCCCCTTTGCCTTCCCCCTCCCTCCTTCCCATTTTCAGCATAGTAGTTGACTTTGATATCTTTATGTATGTCCATCCTGTGTACCAGTTTGTTTCCCTCTCCTTCCCTCCCATCTTCCCCAGTTAGTTCCCCTTCTTCGCTCATCTGAGGTTTTCTCTCTTTGTCTGGAGTCCCTCCTGTGCAGGGTCGTGGCTCATCCTCCTGTGACCTCAGTACTGGGGTACTCCAGGGCAGGGCTGGGAGCTTGCCTGCCCCGTGTTCCCAGCACCGGGGAGAGGGGTTCTCCAGGGACAGGGCCAAGGGCTCGCCTGCCCCGTGTCCCTAGCGCCAGGGGGTCTCCAGGGGCAGGGCCAAGGGCTCGCCCGCCCGGTGTCCCCAACACCGGGTGAAGGGTTCTCTGGGGGTGGGGCCCATGGCTCACCCTCCCCGCGTCCCCAGCACCAGGGTGTCTCCGGGGGCGGGGCCAAGGGCTCTCCCGCTCTGCGTCCCCAGCACCAGGGGAGGGGTTCTCTGGGGACAGGCTGAGGGTTTGTCCGCCTCACGTTCCCAGTGCTGGGGGGATCTCTAGGGGTGGGGCTGGGGGCTGACCCGCCCATGTTCTCAGTGCTGGGCTGCTGGGGAGGGGGCCATGTCTCATCTACCTATATCTTCAGTTCTGGGGTGTTCCAGGACGATGTTGGGCTGCTCATGGGGGCCGTGGATCGCCGGCTCGGGTTCTCAGAGTTGGGCTGCTCTTGTGTATGGCCACCTCTTCTTTGTCTTTTCTCATCACACTTGTTGTGGGAGCAGAGGCTCATGGCCCACCCCTTGAAACCATTGTCATTGCAGGTGTGGGTCTGGAATGACTTGGGCTTCATCATGTACTGGAGTTGATTGGTTTCAATGGTGGTCTATAGTTGCTATTTTCCCAAGGATCTGATGTCTCTTTGCTGTTGGTCTCTGGGAGTCACAGTATAGGCGTGGCCCCGCATAGACGGTGCCTTTGCCTCTGCTCTCCATTTACCAGGTGAAATGTGTGGAGTTCTGTTTAGCCCCCCCACTCTGTCCTCTGCCTCGCACTCTGCTGCTCTTCGGCTCTCTTTGTTTTGTTGAGTTTTGTCTGCCCCACTTTTCTTGTTAAGAAGCAGTCTTCCCGCTGGCCAATTTCTGGGTTTTGGAGTGTCGGCGACACGCTGCCTCCCTTTATCTCATTCACCGGTGGTTTCATTGCTGGGTGGCTCCAGGGGGCCATGCCATGTCCATCCATGTCCTCAGTGCTGGGGTGTTCTATGCCGGTGCTAGGCTACTCCAGGGGGGCCGTGTTTCACCCGCTCGTTTTCTCGGTGTTGGACTGCTCCTGTGCCTGGCCGCCTCATCTATGTCTCTCCGTGTCGCTTTCTTGGTGGGGGCTGAGGCTCGCATCCCACCCTTTGCAGTCGTCGCTGTTGTAGGTGTGGATCTGATTCGACTTAGGCTTCATCATGGTCCGAAGTCAACTGCTTTCGATGGTGGACTATAATCGCTGGTTTCACAAGAATCAGCTTGGAAGAGGCCTCAGAGGTTGCCAGTGTAATTTCAGTTTACTAGATACGGAAATTGAGGCTAGAAAAGATTGGACATGCCAAAGCTAACACAACATGCTGTAATCAGAATTGATATTTGCATCTGGCCTCTTCCTACACCCTAATGCTAGACCACTGCTCCTATGCCCAACCTTAGGTCTTCTGTGGCACTTTCTCTGCCACTCAGCAAGCAAAGAGGCAGCAGGTAAGGGAGGCCACCGTATTAAAATCCTCTACCTTTAGCTGGGCGTGGTGGTATATATCTATATCCCAGTACTTAGGAGACTGAGATGGGAGGATCACAGGTTCAAGGCCAGACTCAGCAATTTAGTGAGGCCCCCAGCAACTTAGTGAGACCCTGTTTAAAAAATAGTAAGTAAAATAGGATTGGGGGTGTAGCTTGAAGGTAGAATGCCCCTGAGTTCAATCCCCAGTACCCCCCCCCCAAAAAAATTGTAGCAGAAAACTTTCCATATCTGGGAAAAGATACAAATATTCAGGTAAGGAAGGCTAAAGGTCTACAACCAGGTTCAATTAAAATAAGAACCAACTGTCAAAAACCAAAGACAAGGAGGATTCTGAAATAGCCGAGAAAAGAAGCAAATCGCACATAAAGGAGTTCTAATAAGCCTACCAGTTGGTTTCTCAGCAGAAATTTTACAGGCCAGAAAAGAATGGGATGATATAATCAAAGTGCTGAAGGATAAAAAAAAACTTCATCAACCAAATACTGTGCTTAGCAAAAGTATTCCTTAGAAAAGAAACATGGAGAAATATTTCAGTAGACAAAACCCACAAACAAACAAACATACAAAGCTGAGGGAGATCACTACCATCAGACTTACCATACAAGAAATGCCAAAGGGAAAACATAGAAAAGTGTAAAACTCACTTGCAAAAGCAAGTACACATTTAGATTCAGAACACTCACTGTAATGGTGATTTGTAAATCACTTATATCTTACATGTTAAGGTTAAAAGACAACTATTCACAATATTAGCTATAATAATTTTAAAGGGATACACAATATAAAAAGATATAAATTATGACGAAAACATAAAATAAGGGGATGGAGAAAAACTGTCAGCGTTTTTCATGTGATCAAAGTTAAATCTTATTTTTAAATAATCTATTATAACCATAAGATGTTTTACATAAGGTTCATGGTAACTAGAAAACAAAAACCTACAGTAAATATACAAAAGATAAATAAGCAATCAAAGCATACCAGTGGAGAAATTCACTTAATCACAGAGAAAGACAGTAAGAGAGGAAGAAAGTATCTACAAAACAATAAAAGTATTCACAAAATGACAGTAGTAAGTCACTTATTAATAATTATCTAATACATATGGATTATATTCTCCAATCAAAAGATAGAGTAGCTGAATGGATTAAGAAAAATGAAGAATGCTCTACTATATGTTCCTTATAAGAGACTCACTTCACCTCTGAAGACAAACTGATGGTGAAGGGATGGAAAAAGATACTGCATGCAAATGAAATAAAAAAGAGCAGGGGCAGCTCCACTCATATCAAATAAAACAAACTAAGTCAAAAATTGTAGAAAGAGACAAAAAAGATTACTATATAGTGATAAATGGGCAATCCATCAAGAAGATATAATAATTGTGGATGTATATGGACCCAACATTGGAGTATCTAAATAAATAAGCAAATATTAATATAACTGAAGGGATCCAGGAGTTGTGGCATATACCTATAATCCTGACACGTGGGAGGCTAAGATAGGAGGATCACAGGTTTGAGGCCGGTGTCAGCAATTTAGTGAGAACCTCATCAACTTAGTGGGACCCTATTTCAAAATTAAAAAACAACAGCAACAAAAGGGGTGGGGATGTAGCTATGAGGTAGAATGCTCCTGAGTTCAATCCTCAGTAAAAATGCACACACACACACACACACACACACACACACACACTCCTAAGGGAGAGACAGAGTATAATATAATAATATCGCTTTTTAACAATAGACATCATCCAGACAGAAAATCAACAAGAAAACGTTAGACTTAAACTATGCTTTAGAAAAAAATGGGCCTAATTGACACATATAGAACCTTCCATCCAGCAGCAGAATTCATTCTTCTCAAGCACAAATGAAGCATTCCCTAGGACAGATCATATGTCAGGCATGAAACAAAATCTAACCAATTTAAGAAAATTAAAATCATATCAAATATCTTCTGACCTCAATGGTCTGAAACTAGAAATAACAGGAAGAATTTCAAAAATGCTCACTGCATGGAAAGTAAACAACATGCTCCTGAATAGCTAACGAGTCAGAGCTAAAGTTAAAAGGGAAATTTAAAAATATATTGAGACAAATAATATGCATATACAACATATCAAAACTTTTTAAATATAGCAAACACTGTTCAAAAATATAAATAAAAATTTATGTTAAATTATATTTAATACTATAAATCATATTACATTACATTTATAAAAATAAACTCCTACCTCCAAAAAGAAGAAAGCCCTCAGTAAACAACATCATGTCTCAAGGAACTAAAAAAAGAAGAAAAAATAAGCCCAAAGTTAGTAGAAAAAAGAAAATAATAAAGATTAGAGCAGAAATAAGTGGAATACAGACTGGAAAAACAAAGAATAGGTCAATAAAACTAACAGTGATTTTTTTAAAAGAGAACCAAAATCGACAAAACTTTAGCTAGATTAATTAAAAAATAGAGAAGACTCAAATAAATAACATCAGAAATGAAAGAAGACATATTACAACTGATAGCACAGAAATACAAAGGACCAGAAAAGACTGTGTTACAATTATATGCCAACAAATTGGATAAACTAGAAAAAATAGATATATTCCTAGATACATCCAACCTACCAGAAATGGAAAATCCCTGCTTAAAGATGACATGATCTTATACAGAAAACTGGAAAGACGTCACCAAACAACAACAAACTGTTGGAGCTGACAAATTTAGCAAAGTGGCAGAATACAAAATCAATATACAAAAATCAATAGCATTTTATACATTAACAATGAACTATCCAAAAATGAAATCAAGAAATCAATTTCATTTATAATATCTACTGAAAAATAAAATACTTAGGAATAAATTTAGCCAGGAGATGAAAGACCTACATGCTGAAAACCATAAAACATTTATGAAAGAAATTGAAGATGCTGTAAATAAATGGACAGATATCCATGTTCATGGACTGAAACAATATTGTTAAGATATCCATACTACTCGAAGTGATCTACAGATTCAATGCAATCTCTACCAAAATATGACACTCTTCACAGAAAGAAAAAAAAAAAAACTCCCAAGATTTGGATGGAATCACAAGAGACCCCAAATGGCCAGAGCAATCTTGAGCAAAAAGAACAAAGCTGAAAGCATCAGACAACAGAAGAAAAAAGCTAGATGCATCATACTCTTTGGCTTCAGAATAAACTGCAAAGCTAGAGTAATCAAAACAGCATGGTTCTGGCATAAAAACAGACACATGGACCAATAGAACACAATAGAGAGCACGGAAAAAAACCTACGCATTTATGGACATTTGGATTTCAACAGAGGTTGCCAATAATACACAAGGGGGAAAGAATACTCAATAAATGGTGTTGAGAAAACTGTATCTATACATGCAGAAGAATGAAATTAGATATTTAACACCACATACAAAAGTCAACTCAAAATGGTTTAAAAACTTAAATTTAAGACCTGAAACTACAAAACTATTTGAAGAAAACATGAAGAAAGTTCCATGACATAGGTCTGGTAATGATTTTTGGATACGACTCCAAAAGCACAGATAACAAAAGCAAAAATAAACAAACGGGATTACATCAAACTAAAATGCTTCTACATGACCAAGAAACCAATCAAAAAGGTGAAAATATAATGGATATTTGCAAGCCATACATCCGACAAGGGGCTAATATCTAAAATATATAAGAATCTTAAGAGCAAGAAAATAAATAATCTAATTAAAAACTGGGAGGAGGACCTGAAGCGATGTCTCTCAGAAGAAGACATACACATGGCTAAGACCTATGAGCCTATTATAAGCAACAGGGGAATGCAAATCAAAACCACAATGAGTAACCCTCTCACCCCATGACTATTATCAAAAAGACTAAAGACAAGTGCTGGCAAGGATGTAGGATGACAAGTGCCACTGCTGGCGGGAATGTAAACCAGTATAGTCATTATGGAAAATAACATGAGATTCTGCAAAAATTTAAAAATAGTCTGGGTGTGGTGTGCACACCTGTAATCCCAGCTAGTAGGAAGGCTGAGGCAGGAGAATCGCAAGTTCAAGGCCAGTCTGGGCAACTTTGTAAGACCCTGTCTCAAAACAAGAAATAAAATGGCTGAGGATGTAATTCAGTGGTAGAACATTCTTGGTTTCAATCACCAGTAAATTAAAAAGATTAAAAATAAAACTAACATATGATCCTGCAATCCCATTTCTGGATATATATGCAAAGGAAATGAAATCAGTATGTCGAAGAGACATCTGTACTCCCATGTTCATTGCGGCACTATTCACGATAACCAAGAATAGGAAACAACCTAAATGTCCATTCAACAAATGAGCCGGGCGTGGTGGTGCACACTTGTAATCCCAGTACTTGGGAGGCTGAGACAGGAGGATCACAGGTTTGCGGCCAGCCTCAGCACTTAGTTAGGTCCTCCACAACTTAGTGACACCCTGTTTCAAAATAAAAAATAAAATAGGGTTGGGGGTGTAGAATGCCCCTGGGTTCAATCCCCAGTACCAAAAAAAAAAAAAAAACAACCCAAAAAATACACAAAAAACAAATGAATAGATAAAGAAAACACAGCAATACAATGAAATCCTATTCAGCTTGAAATCAGTGGGGACTGCTGTCACTTGCAGCAACATGAATGAAATTGGAGGACATGATGTTAAATGAAATAAGCCAGGCAAAAGGACAAATACCGCACAATCTCCCTTATATGTGGAATCCTAAAAACTCACAGAAGCAGAGTGGAATGGTGGTTACCAGGGGCTGGGGATGGATGAGAAGGTTTAGGGAGAGGTGGGTCAAAGGACACAAAGTTTCAGTTAAGTAGGAGGAATAAGTTCAAGAGTTCTACTGTACAACAGTGATTATAGTTAACAATAATTGCTAAGCAAGCAGATTTTGTGTTCTCACCACAAAAAATAAGTGAGGTAATGCATATGTTAATTAGCCTGATTAAGCCATTCCACCACGTATGCAAACTTCAAAATACCATGTGATAGATAATACATACAATTTTTGTTTGCCAATAAAATATTGATGGAAAAGAAACTCTGCTGTATCACTTTTTATTTTATGTTTTTTTATGGTACTGGGGATTGAACCCAGGGGCATTCTACCTCCGAGCTATACCCCTAGCTCTTTTTATTTTTTGTTTTGAAATAGGGTCTTGCTAGGTTGCTGAGAGTCTCTCTACATTGCTGAGGCTGGCCTTGAACCTACAATTCTCCTGTCAGCCTCCCAAGTACTGGGATTACAGGTGTGCACCACCACGCTCAGCTTGCTTTGTCATTTTTTAAATGTAAATAAGGAATTATAAATTTCATAATAATTTGATATTTACCATCTACTAAAAGATATTTGACTCCTCTTTAATTAATTAATTAATTAATTACTACTGGGGATTGAATGCAGGGGAGTACTACCTCTGAGCTACACAGCCAGCCCTATTTTATTCTTTATTTTGAAATGGTCTCACTAAGTTGCTGAGGGCATTACTAAATTGCTGAGGCTGACTGCGAACCTGTAATCCTCCTGTCTCAGCCTCCCAATTACTGGGTGTACAAGTGTGCGCCACTGTTCCCAGCTTTGACTCCTCTTTAAAAGGTGAAAACTTTCCTTCATTACCTTTTTGTCTTGAAATAGAATTTTCATTCCAGTTTTCCCACAGACCTGTACCCTAATAAAATTACATGCTTAAATTTCCTAGCTAGTTTCAAAGTGCCTTACAATGATGTGAGGTTAGACAGAGTCACACTCTTTTTTTTTTTTTTTGCGGTACTGGGGATTGAACCCAGGGGCGTTTTACCTCCGAGCTACACCCCGGGCCCTATTTTTTATACTTTATTTTGAAACCAACCGGGTCTCACGAAGTTGCTGAGGGCCTCACTAAGTAGCTGAGGCTGACCGTGAACCCGGATCCTCCAAGTAGTATTTTTACATAGTTGCATTCCTAAGTTTCATTTTGTAGTTTAACATGCATTTGAGAGAATTAAACAAAATAGCTGTCTCAGAGTGGGAGGAGGAATTAATACTAATTTAACAGAGTGATTTTTCTAAATTACAAGGCATTACATCCTAGTTGATTTGGGGAACATTTTATTCCATTTTTCATATACGAAGACATGTTTTGTTTTAAAAGCGCAGTTTAACTTACTTTTTGGAAATTTATAACAACACTAAAAAACAAAACAACAACAAAAAAGAAGGTATTGGCTACCAATAAGTATTGAGCCTATAAGAGGTGAATTAATGCCTTTTGACTATTTACAGCAGGATAAATAACATATCTTTATTCAGTTAATCTAACAAATATATAGTAGGGATGAATAATGCAGAAAAGTGATTGACAAGGGGCTGCAAACAGAAGACTGGCATCTAAGAAAAAAGAAAATCACAATTCAATAATATTTCAGTAGCAAGTTAATGAAATTGCTTATCCTACATGTCGGAATAAATATTTAAGATAATATAAAATGCTAAATTAGCCGGGCGTGGTGGCGCACGTTTGTAATCCCAGTACTTTGGGAGGCGGAGACCGGAGGATCTGGGTTCGCGGCCAGCCTCAGCGCTCTCTCTCTCTCTCTCCCTGTCTCTCTCTCTCTCTCTCTCTCTCTCTCTTTCTACCTAGTGAGGCCCTCTGCAACTTCGTGAGACCCGGTTTCAAAATAAAGTATAAAAAATAGGGCCGGGGGCATAGCGCGGAGGTAGAAGGCCCCTGGGTTCAATCCCCGGTACTGCAAAAAAAAAAAAAAATGCTAAGTTGCCTTCAATATATGCTCCTTTTACTTGAAGCTGTAATGCTGGTCAAGGAACTTTTCACCTCCTCCTTGAGGCCATGAAAACATGTACCTGGGCCGGATGAAGGCGCAGCTGAATCGGGTTATCACCAGCCCACTCTCTTCATTTAAAACATGCAAGGAAGGACTCAAAGCCGCCCGAAGTCCAGAGAGGCCTACCACCACCCATCACGAACATTGTCTTCCAGAGCAGACAGCAAGGGAAGCCAGGTCACCTTGCCTGTGCTTTCTTAGCATTGTCTCTTGGGCGACGTTCTTTGGCAGTAGCTCAGAAATGGAAAACTTGTCAGAAATGGCATTGGAAATGCAAGGGCTCTGAGGTGGGAGAGGGCTGGCAAGTCTGAGGACGGGGGGCCGAGGGGCCCGCGGGAGGGGTGAAGGCGACAGCGGGGTGAGGTGGAGGTGTGCAGGGTTGGGAGGGACCTGTTGAAGGGCAGATTATGGGTTCGTTTTAAAATAGGAGTCAACAATATTTGGTGGTGGATTGGGTGTGGGACATCACCGAAAGTGAGGATTTATGGCAACTCCAAGATTTCTGGCATGAATCATAGAAAAATGGAGATGCTCTTAACAGGGTAGGAAAAGGTTGGAGGAGGAGTAAGGAGCAGAGGAGCTTCTTTTGGAATGTATTAAGACGGGTTCTTATTAGGTTTACAAGTAAAATCTTTAGTAGGCAGTGAGATATTGCCTATTATATATATCTACTCAGTATAATGCCATGAATTTGGAATTCGTGATTGAGCTATGTGCGGAGATATGAATTTTGAGATTATCAGCCTCAAAATTTTGAGATCATCAGTCTCAAAATATAGGCCTTTTTAAGTGTGAGACTGGATGTGGTGTCCTAGGAAGTTAGTTTGAATAGAGCAGAGAAGAGCCCTGAGGGGTAACTCCTAGCACTCGCTGGCATTTAGGATTCAAGGAAATCAGGGGGAAATTGCAGAAGAGACCAAAGGGCTTGAGATAGGAGCAGAACCAAGAGACCCTGGTATTCCAGGAGCCAAAGGAAGAAAGTGTTTCCAGAAAGAACATGTGGTACATTTTATTAAATGTCGCTGGTAGATCAGATTGTAAGGACTGAAAATTAGCAGGGCATGGTGTTGCACACTTGTAATCCCAGTACTTTGGGAGGCGGAGACCGGAGGATCCAGGTTCGAGGCCAGCCTCAGCGCTCTCTCTCTCTCTTTCTCCCTGTCTCTCTCTCTCTCTATACCTAGTGAGGCCTTCCGCAACTTCATGAGACCCGGTTTCAAAATAAAGTATGAAAAAATAGGGCTGGGGGTGTAGCGTGGAAGTAGAACGCCCCTGGGTTCAATCCCCGGTACCGCAAAAAAAAAAAAAAAGACTGAAAATTGACTTTGAATTCAGTAACAGATTATTGGTAACCTGGGCAAAAACTATCTTAACTGAGTGGTGGAGTCAAATACCTGTATGGAGTAGGTTCAAGAGAAAATGTGAAGAGAGGAACTGGAGAAAAAGAAAATTAGTAACTCTTTGAAGGGAAGATTTTGTTGGGAAGTCTCTGTTAATGCACAGGGTCTACATTGAAAGGGCAGCCACGATGGATGGCAACGAGACCCTTGTTGTATACTTCCCTCCTATTACTTGGCAATAGTGCTTCAGGACGTTCACTGCAGTTACTTTATTCTGTGTCAGGTGGGTGTAATCTTGCCTAACTCACCCTCAAAATCGCACACAGGCATCTCTTATCTCTGCATATGTGAATTCCTTTTGGCCTTTTGGACAGGACAAATGGTTCTGGACTTGTATATGTTTTTAGTGTAAACACACTGTAGTATTATAATTTATTCCCTACTAGGCAGAAACTTCATGAAAAACAAATGTTATGACTTTCTAGTTTCTCCAGTGCTAGATATGGTATATGCCTATCACCTATTAATGCTCAATTAATGTTGGTTGAACTGAATTGAAATATTTAGAGAGTAAAGGCAAAAAGATTAAATTCTTTAGGAATGATGTTGAGCTATAATTCACATAACAAACCTCTTGGCCAGATCATACACAAAACAAAACACACAGGGGCTTTCAGTAATGAAAAATTAGAGAAAGAAAAATACGGCTGATTGAATGTAGAAATAAAGTTCAAAAGGTTTCCACAAATTGGGCATGGTGATGTACACTTGTAATTACAGTATTTGGGAGGCTGAGACATGAGGATCACAGATTTGAGACCAGCCACAGCAACTTAGTGACACCTTGTTTCCAAATAAAAAAATAAAAATAGGGCTGGGGGTGTAGTTCAGAGGTAGAATGCCCCTGGGTTCAATCCCTAATAACCCCTGAATGTGTGTGCGTGCATGTGCACGTGCACACACACACACACACACACACACACACGAAAGGCTTCCACAGTACAGTTCTTCCCTTCCCTTTCCAGAGGGACAGCAGTGTGCCCTACTATTTTTGTATGGAAAGGAACAACAGTATTCAGGCTCACCTGAAACAGGATTCTTACAGTGTTCCTCAAAGCTCTTATTTTTACTTTTCGTATCTTTTCCAGGTGAAGTCAGAGGAGGCCTTGCTGACTTGTACGACCAGGGGCCTGCCCAGCGTCTCTGGTGCGTTTCATGCTGATTTGTGGTGGTGCTGAAGTGGAAGACCCACAACGTGTCTTTTCCCATGCGCCCTTCATCCAAGCTGAGAACCATGTTAGTTTTTCACTTAGGCAACTGTATTTTCCTAAGGTGCCTTCACCAAGTGCTGATGTCATCTCATTCCCAGAATCATTTCAGTTACATTCAGAACAGTCTTCTATTGTGCTTTGGAAGCCTTTTGAAATGAAAAAATATTTATCTGTATATTCAATCAACTGTACTTTTCTTTCTCTGACTTTTCATGACTACAAGTCCCTATGTGTTTTGTTTTGTGTGTTATCTGGCCAAGAGCACAGTTGTACCAATTACAGCTCAACATTATTCCTAAAGAATTTGATCCTTTTAAGCTGGGTGTGGTGGTGCACGCTTGTAATCCCAGTACTTGGGAGGCTGAGACTGGAGGATCCTGGTTCGTGGCCAGCCTCATCTACTTAGTGAGGCCCTCTGCAACTTAGTGAGACCCTGTTTCAAAATAAAGAATAAAAAAAAAGGGCTGGAGGTATAGCTCAGAGGTAGAATGCCCCTGGGTTCAATCCTCAGTACTGCAAAAAAAAAAAAAAAAAAAAGAATTCCATCCTTTTGCATGTACTCTCTACGTGTATTCTTGGGTTTCTACTATTAATTAGCAAATTCATTTCCTGATAGCCACAATGAGGTTAGAATAAATGTACCCAGCTAGGTATCCAGCGAGCCCAATGTATTCAGAGTGGTAACAAGAGACCAATTCTATTCTGATAAACACCATTAAAAGGAAAAGATAAATCAAATCTTATGGCCTTAGTCAGCAAGTTTTATCTTACAACAAGAATCTAAGCTGAACCACAGCTGTAATTTGGAGTCTTAGTTCAAAGTGACTGCTTTGTATTTTCCTCAAGGGTAGGAAAATCTGTATTCTGCTAGTCAGGACGCTGTAAAGAGGGCCACCTTCACCTGGGTTGTTTGTAAGGCCCATAAGTCTCGGTAACATGGTCGATTTTGATGCACAGCCATGAGTTCCACGGAGCATTAATTCTGCTCCATGGCTTGTCCATTTGAACTAAAAAGTGTCGGTGAATACATTACACTTGGGGACCTCCCAATCCCACTTTAGTTTCTTGTCATTCTCAAGGTCGCTGATCTCCTTTGCTGTCATTACTTCAGTGCCCAGAGCGCATTTGAAATTTGTTGCTATTGTGTCCTTTTGCTTTTATCTTTGACAACTGCATCAGCTCTTACTCTTAAGGAAATTAACACCGCCTTTTGTTCACGAAGCACGATTATTTGGAAAGGTCAATGTATGTGGGACAGCCTTCTGTTAGACTTTTGCAGAGAAACGTGTATGCTCTATTTCAGGGAGGCCCTGGGTTGAAGGCCTCATTATTTATGGTAAATAATCATGTAGAAATGATCACTGCAAGTTTGTTATTTGAAACTACCCTTCCTTCCTTCCTTCCTTCCTTCCTTCCTTCCTTCCTTCCTTCCTTCCTTCTTTCCTTCCTTCTTTCTTGGTTCTGGGGATTGAACCCAGGGACATTCTACCTCCGAGCTACACCCCGAGCCCTATTTTTTATTCTTTATTTTGAAACAGGGTCTCACTAAGTTGTGGAGGGCCTTACTAGGTAGCTGAGGCTGGCCACGAACCCGGATCCTCCAGTCTCAGCCTCCCAAGTACTGGAATTACAAGTGTACACCACCACGCCCGGCTTCTACTCTCATTTATGAGTGGCTCTATTAAAGGAAGCATCGTCAAGCCATTGCCATGGAGTTGGCTGTGTGGGGACCGTGGAAACCCTGCCTTCATCTGGCTGTCCTCAGTACATCCTTCTTAAGTGGGAAAGTCACTGTCACAGTCCACAAAGAAAGTTAGCAAATATTCTTTTCATTTTTATTAAGTTTTGCCATTTTAGTGGTTTGGGTTAAACCTTGATAAATCTATTATATTTCCTTCTACTTTTTGTAGTAGTAGATATTATCTTATGTTATTGATATTAGCAATATTTAGGTCAGAAATAAATTACAAAGGATGGAATTTTCTAGCTAGGAAAAATGAAAAAAATGTCAGTAAGTCCTGAGAGTAGATAGAGGTATATACAAGTGAAGCTGGGGAGCCAGGTGTAGTGGCGCACGCTTGTAATCCCAGTACTTGGGTGGTGGAAACCAGAGGATCTGGGTTCGTGGCCAGGCTCAGCTACTTAGTGAGGTGCTCCACAACTTAGTGAGACCTTGTTTCAAAATAAAGAATAAAAAAATAGGACTGGGGTGTAGCTCAGAGGTAGAATGCCCCTGGCTTCAATCCCTGGTACCAAATAAATAAATAAATAAATAAATAAATAAATAAGTAGAAGTGAAGCCGGAGGCTGTAAGAAATCATGTTTGCAGCAAGAAGCATCTGAATTCTCTCAGTAGGAGATCATCTGATCAAAACTGTACCTGCATAAGAGGTGCATGAATATTTTATAGAGAACAATAGGGGGTCCGTAAGAGTCCAGGCTTGGCTTATAAATAACAGATACAAACCAATTATATAAGCTTTATTAATATCTATTCTTATTTTCAATTTGTCAACGATCCTTCCTAGTGCTTTAGTTTTATGATGTAATTTTAGGAGAATTAAACTTAAGAGCTCAAACTTATAGAATTAATCCATTAAGCTACCACTCCCATTACGGGTTGACTAGCTTTGTAATGGTTTGTGGTGCAAGGGCACAGGAAGGATTGTTAGGGCATATGAATCTGCTAGTGCATGAATGCCAGCGAATGTGGGCAAAATTCCTTCCTGATGGAAGCTGGTCTTCATTTGGTCTACATACAAGGTAAACATGTAATCTGTCATCCAAATTAGGAATTTGAGAGTAAGCAGGGCTACTAATAAGTTAGGCAGCCTTATGTTATCAGATATTTTATTGGAAATAACATGTTCTGAAAATATCCCTGTTCTTGTGAAAATATTATTATTATTGTATAGTTCATAGCAGAGAATTAAATTCACCTAACATAGGCTTGTCAAAAAAAGTGCCCTTGCTGCGCAGAAGCTTTTCAACTTGATGCAATCCCATTTATTGATTCTCAGTTTTATTTTCTGAATTTTGGGAGTACTCTTGAGGAAGTCTCTATGAGCGCCTATATGTTGGAGAGTTGGTGCTATGCCCTCTTCTAGTCATTGCAAAGTTTGTGGTCTAGTTTCTAGGTCTTTGATCCATCCTGAGCTGACTCTTGCGCAGTTTAAGAAATTTGGGTCTAATTTCATTCTTCTGTATATGGATATCCAGTTTTCCCAACATCACATGTTGAAGAGACTGTCTTTTCTGCAGCTTATGTTTTTGGCTCCTTTTTTGAAAATCAACAGCTATAAGCATGAGGATTTGTTTCTGAGTCTTCTGTTCTGTCCCATTGGTCTATGTGTCTGTTTTTGTGCCAATACCATACTGTTTTTGTTACTCTAGCTCTGTAGTATAATTTGAAATCAAGTATTGTGATGCCTCCTGCATGATTCTTATTGCTCAGAATTGCTTTAGCTATTCTGGGTCTTTTGTTTTTTCATATGAATTTTAGGACTGTTTTTTTTTCTAGTTCTGTGAAGAACAACATTGATAGTTTAATAGGGATTGCACTGAATCTGCAGATTGCTTTTGGTAGTTTGGCCATTTTGATAATATTTATTCTGCCTATCCAAGAACATGGGAGGGCTTCCCATCTTCTAAGATCTTCTTCAACTTCTTTAGTGTTTTATAATTTTCATGTAGAGATCTTTTACCTCCTTGGTTAGATTTATTCCTAAGGTTTTTTTGTTTTGTTTTTTGAGGCTATTGTGAATGGAATTGTTTTCTGGATTTCTTTTTCAGTGGATTTTTGGTTGGTATATAAAAAAGCTAATAATTTTTGTAAGTTGATTTTGTATCTGGCTACTTTACTGAATTTATTCATTTATTTTAACTCTAGAAGGTTTCTGGTTGAGTTACTTGGAGATTCTATGTATAGAATCATGTCATATGCAAACAGAAATAATTTCAGTTCTTTTTTTACCACTTTGTATCCATTTAATTTCCTTCTCTTGCCTTATTGCTCTAGCTAGTATTTCAAGTACTATATTGAATAGGAGTGGCGATAGTGGGCATCCTTGTCTTGTTCCTGATTTTTTGTGTGTGTGTAGTACTGAGAATTGAACCCAGAGGCATTCTATCTCTGAGCTACACTCTCAGCCCAATTTTATTTTTTATATTGAAACAGGGTCTCGCTAAGTTGCTAAGGCTGGTCTTGAACCTGCGATCTTCCTGTCTCAACCTTCCAGATACTGCAATAACAAGCATGTACCACCACACTCAGCTCCTTGTTCCTGGTTTTAAAGAGATTTTTTTCCATTTTTCCTCCATTCAATATGCTGTTGGCTTTGGATTTATTCTATATTGCCTTTATGATGATGAGGTTAAGTTCCTTCTATCCCTAATGTCTTCAGTATTTTTAAAATGAATGGGTGTTGGATTTCGTCAAATACTTTTCTGCATCTATGGAGATGACCATGTGATTTTTGTCCTTAGTTTTATTTATGTGATGTATTACATTTATTGACTTGTTCATGTTGAATCAGCTTTGCATCCCTGGAATGAAACCAACTTGGTCATGCTGTAATATTTTCTTGATGTGTTTTTTTTTTTTTTTGGTACCAGGGATTGAACCCAGGGGCGTTCTACCTCCGCGCTACACCCCTGGCCCTATTTTTTTATACTTTATTTTGAAACCAGGTCTCACGAAGTCACGGAGGGCCTCACTAGGTAGAGAGAGAGAGAGAGAGAGAGAGAGCGAGCTGAGGCTGGCCGCGAACCCAGATCCTCCGGTCTCCGCCTCCCATCTTGATGTGGTTTTGAATGTGAATTGCTAGCATTTTATTAAGAATTTTTGCCTCTATGTTCATCAAGAATATTGAGAGTCTAAATAGAGTTGAGAGTCTGAAGAGAGAGCCTACAGAATGGGAAAAATTCTTTGCCAGTTACTCCTCTGATAGAGAACTAATATCTAGAGTAGATAAAGAACTTTAAAAAACCCCTTAATACTAAAAAAAATTAAAAATGGGGAATTGAAATGAATAGATACTTCTCAAAAGAAGAAACATAAATGGTCAATAAATATATGAAAAATGTTTAACATCATTAATAATCAGGGAAATGCAAGTCAGAACTACACTGAGATTTCATCTAACTCCATTTAGAATGGCAATCATCAAGAATACAAACAATAATAAATACTGTTGAAGATGTGGGGAAATAGGAACTCTCATATACTATTGGTGGGACTGCAAATTAGCATAACTGCTATGGAGATCAGTACAGAAGTTCCTCAAAAGATTAGGAATGGAACCACCATATGATCCAGCTAAACCACTCCTCCGTATCTTTCCAAGAGAAAGTCAGAATACTATAGCGATACACGCATACCCACGTTCATAGTGGTATAATTCACAACAGCCAAATTATGGAACCAACCTAGGTGTCTCTCAACAGATGAGTGGGTAACAAAAATATGTACACAATGGAATCTTACTCAGCCATAAAGAAGAACAAAATTATGTGCTTTTCAGGAAAATGGATGGAACTGAAAAATATTATGCTAAGTAAGATCAGCCAGTCTTAGAAAGTCAAGGGTCAAATGATTTCTCTCAAATGTGGAAGTTAGAGAGAAAATAGGGAACAAAAGGGACTTCAGATAATTGAGGAGGAAGACCAGTAGAATAGTGAGAGCAGATAGGGGGAGGGAAGTGGGAAGGGGGAAAGGAAGAACTGATGAAAGAAACAGTTCAAATTCTGTTGTGCTCATGTATGAAGGTATCACTACCGATCTCACTATTATGTATGGGGAAGGACAGGTAGCTGGGTGGGACCTGAAGGGAAACATCAAGACCCGTGTGCACGTTTGTATGACTTTAAACCTCACAATGTATAATTACAATGAACCAATGAAAGTAAAAACTGCTATAAAAACTGGAAAGGTTTTTTTTTATTTAGGGCCAATATATTTTGGGCTATGGAAAATATATTTTTTTGAAATTTTATCTTAATGAGCAAATCTAAACCTATTAAGTTGGATTTGAAGAAACAGACTTTATTTTTCTACAACCATGACAGTAATTCGGAGTCTATCAGAGAGCAGGGTGGGGCAAAAAGTTGAACACAGGAAGGGGCAGTCAAGATAGTAACTCAGAGATAAAAGGAACCCTCATTTCCCCCTTTGTTTTCTCTTGAAAACATGTAGAAGATTGATTTGCCTGTGTTTCATATCTTTTGTCTGTTTTTCTTGTTTATAGCGTTTAGCATTTTATGGACAGAAATGCTGTGTCTTTTTAATATGTCTATATTTTATTGCTTCTAGATATTGAGATATAGTTAGGAACTTTACCCCCTCTTCCAGGTAATAGAAGAATATACCTGTATCTTATTCTAGTGCTTCTGTAGCCTATTTATCTATCTTATCTTATCTATCGCTCATCATCTATCTCTATCCATCTATCTGCGCTTAGTCATCTAATTCATTTGGAGTTTATCCTGGTGTATGTCGTTCTGAGGTACAAATCCAATGATGTATTTTTCCAAATTACTATTCAGTATTCTCAACACCATTCCTTAATATTCTCATCCCCCCCAATTTGAGATATCATCTTTATTATATAATTAATTTACATATACTTGAGTCAGTTTCTGGATGGTCTGTTTTGTTCCACTGATTTTCTGATACCATTGATTTTCTGGATACCACACAATTTTAAATATGGAGGTCTTGTGTGTGTGTGTGTGTGTGTGTGTGTGTGTGTGGTACTGAGGATTGAACCCAGGGGCATTCTACCTCTCAGCTACACTCCCAACCCTGTTTTATTTTATTTAATTTTTTTGGAAACAGGGTCTTGCTAGGTTGATGAGAGTCTCACTGCCTGCTAAGGCTATCCTGGAACCTGTAATCCAATGGTCTCAACCTCCCAAGTACTAGGATTACAAGTTTGAGTCACCATGCTTGGCTATTATGGAGGTCTTTTTTTTTTTTTTTTTTTTTTTAGTACTGGGGATTGAACCCAGGGGCATTCTACCTCTGAGCTACACCTCCAGCCCTATTTTTTATTCTTTTATTTTTATTTTTTGCGGTACTGGGGATTGAGCCCGGGGTGTTCTACCTCCAAGCCATAGAAAATCAGATGTTACCTATAATTTATATTTATTGATCATTTATTTTGTGCCAGGCGCTGAGCTAAGCACAAGCATCACTTACTTGAAGGAATGTACTGGAGATCAGTGCACTCAGTATTTCTAGATCACCAGATAGATAGCCCTTAAGAATAGAGGCTTTATTTGTAATTTTCTATGAGAATGTTTTGGAGGTGATAAGTATGGTGAGCTTGTTCTATTTTCCCATTTTTTTATTGTTGCATTGTAATACAGCACGATGAAGTTTAGAGCAATAGAGACATACATGCACACAGCACTTGGTGCATTTTCCCATTTTTTTTTAAAGTGGTAAAAACACAACATAAAATTCACTACTGTAACCATTTCTAAGTGTCCAGTCCAGCGGTGTTAAGTGTATACACATTGTTAGGCAATGTATCTCTAGAAGATTTTAATCTTGCTTGTTTATTTTTCAATAAACTTTGTATTTATCTTATCAGTATCAGGAAAAACTTCTTGGCATTTTTTTGAGATTGATGCAAATTCATAAATTAAGGAAAATATATAACTTTAGGATGGTCATTTTTCCTATAAAAATATTGTCATTTTATTTGTTCAACTCTCCTATTTTGTATTTCAGAAGTAATATAAAATTTTCTCATAAAAGTTTACACATCTTTTGTAAATCTTATAACCAAGGTTTTTTCTTTGGCATTGTTCTTTAAATTGACTTCTTTCTCATTATATCTTCAAACTCATTATTGTTTGTATACATTAAATTTATTTATTTCTGTATACTAATATACATTTCATTACTAAATTCTCTTATCGTTTTTAGTGCTTTTTTTCATTGATTCTCTTGGGTTTTCCAGATGTACAATTATGTCTTGTGCAAATAGATATGGTTTTTTTTCTGTCTTTAAAAGCTTTATGCCTCTAATCACTTCCTCCTGTCTGTTGCATCTTGCATATAGTGTGTGTGTATGCGTGCGTGTGTGTGTGCGTGCGTGCGTGCGTGCGTGCGTGTATGTGTGTGTTGCTGGGGACTGAATCCAGGGCCTTGTGCATGCTCAGTATCCATTCTACCATTGATATTCATCTCTAGCTCCTAATTTTTATCCAGTATTTTAGGTCTATCTTGTTTTTAAACTCTACAAATTAGATTTTGTTATTTTACACCATACCTTCTTAACATTACAATGTTAAATATAATGTATTTCTTATTTATTTACTTACTTATTTTTTTTTGTTGGTACTGCACAATGAACCCAGGGGCATTCTACCTTCATATGTAGCTATACTGCCAGCCCTTTTAAAATTTTTATTTAGAAACAGGGTTGCTAAGGGTCTTACTGAGTTTCTAAGGCTGGCCTTGTCTCAGCCTCCTAAGCACTGTAAATACAGGCAGGTACCACTGCGCTCCATCTTATTTTTTTAACTATTTAGGATGAATTCTGTGTGTTCAAACATTCTTTTAAATATAAGTATTTAAGTTTAGAAATTCCCCTCCAAGAATTATCTAAGTAGCATTTTCCATGTTTGAATATGTGGTATTTTCTTTGTTATTTAGTTCTGTTTTTTTCTCATTTCCATTATTGCATCCTCTTTAACAAATCATATAATAGTGTGTTTTAAAATTACCAAATATGTGGTTAATTTTTTGTTTTTGATTTCAAACTTTATTTTGATGAGAGAATATCATCTACATGGTAGGACATTTTTATAATTTGAGACTACTTTTAAAGCTTAGTAGAAAATCAAACTTCATAAATACTTACTATGTGCTTCCTATGTGTAGCTGCCAATTATTGAGTATTGGGTTCTAGGTATATCGAATAGTTCAAACTTACTAAGTATGTTACTTATCCCTATTACTTTTTCTACTTGAGATTTCTTTATTACGAAAAATATTTAAACACTTATACTATGAATATCCTTCCCAATCTGTCAATTTTTGCTTTATCTATATACTGAAGTTAAATCATTATTTGCATATTAATTTAGGATTTCTTTTTTTCTGGTGAAAGATTTTATATGCAGGTAATATCTTCATTCATAAATATCTCTTTTAACTTAAAATAGAAGTTATTAATATTGATTTTTACATTGTAAGTGACTAGGAAACTTTCAGAAATATCCATGTCCAGACGCCACTTCTAGAAATTCTGAATTAATAGGTATAGGGCATTGGTAATTTAAAAAAATTCCCACAATTATTCTAATGTGCAATCAGGTTTGAGAACCACTAACTTAATATCTTTTTTTCTTTTTTCAATTTTGATGGAAATTTTCTGGCTTTTGATTGGCTTTCTCATGCTTTGTCTTTCTAACTTGCACTGTCCTTTACATTTCAGTTTGTTTCTTGAAAGTAGAATAGAGGCGGGTTTTTGAAAAATCACTCATTTGAAAATCTGTGTATTTTATCTTCAAGAAAATATCTGAAATTATTTTATTGTGGTAAATAGAAATAATATAAACTTACTATCTTAATTACTTTTTGGGTTTGAATTTAAAAACATTTTTATTGGTGCATTATAATTATACTTAATACTGAAATTCACAGTGATACACTCATATATGCGCATTCTCTAATCCATTGTTTCCTTTTCCACACCCCCTTTCCTTCTCTTCCTCCCTCCCCTGATCCTCTTCCATCACCCCACTGGTCTCACTTCTATTTTCTTAAGGCCCCTCTTTCTTCCCGTTTCTCTCTCTAGCATCCACATATGACAGAAAATATACAACCCTTGACTTTGTGAGTCTGGCTTATCTAACTTAGAATGATGCTCTTCAGTTCCATCCATTTTCCTGAAGAGTAACATAATTTTATTCTTCTTTATGTCTGAGTAAGACTCCATTGTGTATATATAACACATTTTCTTTATCCATTCATCCACGGAGAGACACCTAGTTTTGTTCCATAACTTGCCTGTTATATAATGTGTTGCTATAAACATGGGTATGTGTGTATCGCTATAGTATTCTGACTTAAATTCTTTTGGAAAAATACTGAGGAGTAGTATAGCTAGGTCATATGGTGGTTCTACTCCTAAACTTTTGAGGAACTTCCATACTGATCTCCATAGTGGTTATACTCACTTATACTACTAGCAAGAGTGTTCAAGTATTCCTTTTTATCCATATCTTCTCCTGCATTTATTATTATCTGTATTCTTGACAATTGCCATTCTAACTGGAGTGAGATAAAATCTCCGTGTAGTTTTGATTTGCATTTCTTTAGTTGGTAAAGATGTTGAACATTTTTTTAAGAAAAACAAAAAGAACTTTACTTTTTCTATGTTAATACAGGTCCAGACACCCTTTCTTATCAAAAGGGTTGATAATACCAGTTCTAGACAAGAAACATGAGGCACTTGTTTAGATTTAAATTTTTTTCCACTTGTTTTTCTAACCCTGTTTTCCCCCACAGTATCATTTGAGATCAATAGAATGAATAGGACAAATGTGAGATGATTCAGTGGATACTACTCAGAGCGAGAGGGTACAGCACGATGTTTTAGGAGTGATGTCTGGACATCACTCAAGGTCCTCTGACACCAGAAAATCTGTCACTATATTTATTGGCCATTTTTATTTCTTCTCTTGAGAACTATCTATTTAGTTCAATTGCCCACTTATTGAGTCATTTTTATGGTGTTAAGGTTTTTGAGTTCTTTATATATTCTGTGTATTAATATTCTGTCAAAAGAATAGCTGGCAAAGATTTTCTCCTATTTTGTAGGCTCTCTATTTGTGTTCTAAATTGTTTCCTTTTCTGTGCAGAAGTTTTTAAATTTGATGTTGTCCCACTTACTAATTCTTGGTTTTATTTTCTGAGCTTTAGGAGTCTTGAGGAAGCCACTGCCTGCAAATCTATGTTGGAGTGTTGAGCCTACATCTTCTAATAGTTGTAAGGTTTCTGGTGTAATTCCTAGGTCTTTGGTCCACTTTGAGTTGACTTTTGTACACAGCGGGAGATAGGAATTTAGTTTCATTCTACTACAAATAGATGCCTACTTTCCCCAGCACCATTTGTTAAAAAGGCTGTCTTTTCTCCAATGTATGTGTTTGGCCCCTTGGTCAAGGATCAGACGACTGTATCCATGTGGGTTTATCTTTGTACCCTCTAGTCCTTTTGTCTCTGTGTGTGATTTTATGCCAGCATCATGCTATTTTTGTTACTATAGTTCTGTAATATAATTTGAGATTGGGAATTGTGGCGCTTCCGACATGATCATTGTTGCTCAGAATTGCTTTGGTTATACGGGGTCTTTTATTCTCTCATATGAATTTTAGAACTGTTTTCTAGTTCTGTGAAGAATGTCATGGGGATCTTCATGGGGATTGCATTGAATCTGTGTATTGCTTTTGGTAATATGATCATTTTAGCAACATGAATTCCATTTATCCAAGAACACGAGAGATTGTCTCATCTTCTAGTGTCTTTTCCAATTTCTTTCTTTAGTGTTCTATAATTTTCATTTTAGAGATTTTTCACCTCCTTGGTTAGATTGATTCCCATGTATTCTATTATTTTGAGGCTACTATGAATGAAATTACTTTCCCAATTTCTTTTTCAGTGGATTAGTTATTGGTATGTATAAAACCTATTAATTTTTGAACATTGATTTTGTATTCTGCTACTTTGCTGTATTTGTTTTTCAGCTCTTGAAGTCTTCTGGCAAAAAAAAAATTTTTTTTTGGTCTCCTAAGTATAGGATCATGTCATCTGTGAACAGTGATAATTTGACTTCTTTTCCTATTTATATTTCCTTTATTTCCTTCTATTGTGAGAATACCTATATTTTTGCTGACAAGTTTAGTTCACTTAGTTTTGGTGTAATTTCCAATATTTTGAATTGATTTCTACTACCTTATTTAGTGTTTTTGTGTGCACTGCTTTTCCTATGATCCCTTTTTATTCCATTCTGATTTTCTAACTTTTGAATTTATTGTGTTTTTAAATTTAGTTTTTTTCCTCCCAGTTGTTTGAAAGTTACTCTATTTCCATTCTTTTAATGATTAGATTTGAACTAATTATAGAATATATATAAAACCAGAAGTTAATCAACTTCTTACTGTTCTCCTGAACTTCAAAAGGGCTTCTAATCATATTTAATTCCAATCCTATTTTTGCATCTTACTCTACTTTTAACCCAATATGTTAGATCTATCTTATTTTAAACTCCTCAAATTAGATATTTTTATTTTATACAGATGTATTTTAGATTTGTTTTTGTTTACCAATATCTTTGTTCTCTATTCTTTCTTATGTCCAAAGATTTCCTTTTTTAAAAAAAAAAACCTTTAGTTTATGAAAGCATTTCCTATAGAAGTTCCTTTAGCAAAGATCTTTTGGTGATTGTTTCTTTCAGTTTGTGTTTGTTTAAACAAATATTTTGCCTTTTTAAAAATTTATTTTGTGGTACTTGGGATTGGAATCAGGGGCATTCTACCTCTGAGCTACACCTCCCAACCTTATTTTATTTTTATTTTGAAACAGGGTCTCCCTAGGTTAATAAGAGTCTCACTACTTGCTGAGGCTGTCCTCAAACCTGCAATCCTCCTGTTTCAGCCTCCCAAGGGATTACAAGTGCACCATCACACCTGGTTTGCCCTTTTTTAAAAGGATTTTTAAAATTATGTACACAATTCCAGAATAGTAGTTATTCCGCCCCCCCCCCGAATCTTGGAAATATTTTAAGGTCTTCTATGGCTTTCACTTCTGCTATTGAGAAGTCTTTTATCACCATAGTTATTATTTCTTTGAAGGCCACCTGTCTTTAGTCTTTCTTAAGTTTTAAAGATCTTCTCTTTGTTTTTTGTTTGTTATTCTTGTTGCTCTCTTACTTAGAAAGTACTATAGAAGTTGTGCTGCCTAAATCTTTGAATTATGTCTTTCAACGGTTACGGGAAAGTCTCAACTATTACCTCTACAAATATTACCTCTCCTTCTTTATTCTGTTCTTTTGGGAAAAAATGTTAAATGTAAATTAAAACTTCTCATTTTATATAGCACTTTTCTCCCTTTTCTCCTTTTGAACTCTTCAGACCGGTCTTTCAGTTTAGTAATTCTCTTTTCAGCTGTGTCCGATTTCCTCTTTACTGTATGTACTGAAAAAATTTTTTTTTTTTTTGCGGTACCGGGGATTGAACCCAGAGGTGTTCTACCTCCAAACTACACCCCCAGCCCTATTTTTTATACTTTATTTTGAAACTGGGTCTCACAAAGTTGCGGAGGGCCTCCCTAAGTAGAGAGAGAGAGAGAGAGAGAGACAGGGAGAGAGAGAGATAGAGAGAGCTGAGGCTGGCTGTGAACCCCGATCTTCTGGTCTCCACCTCCCAAAGTACTGGGATTACAAGCGTGCGCCACCACGCCCGGCTGAATATTTTGTTTTGATGGCTATGGTTATAATGTTATCATCATCTGACATTTTAATGTCTAATTCTTCTATTGGTTATTTCACTTGATACTATTTTAAAATTTGAATTTAAGCCCATATTCACTATGACTTTATCTGTGGAAATCCTGCATGGCCCAATTGTGAATTTGGTTTTGCTTCCTCCAGGCAAAGGCTGGGTAGCACTTGTATTGTATGGTATTATAGGCCTGGGACCACTTTAATTGCTCATTTTGAGGTTCCTTGACTGTGAAATATTGTTCCAACTCCCAAATCAAGGTGAGGTTTGGCTGCATTATGAATTCTTATTTTCTTGCTCCCTCAGATTTGATCGATGAGAATTTATCCAGCATGTATATGTTTTTTCTTATCAAAGCTACTTTTTTTGTGTGTCGTACTGGAGATTGAATCTAGTGGCATCATACTCTGAGCTACACTCTCAACCCTTTTTATTTTTTATTTTGAAACAGGGTCTCATTAAGTTACCATACACTGTTCTCAAACCTGCAGTCTTCCTAGTACTCAGCCTTCCAAGACAGGGATTACAGGTGTGCGCCACTGTGTCACACTCAAAGTTACTTTTCTTTTTTTGGTGGTAGTGGGGATTTAATTCAGGGGCATGCTACTTCTGAGCTACACACCCATTCCTATTTCATTTTTTATTTTGAAACAGGATCTCACTAAGTTGCTGAGAGCCTTGCTAAATTGCTGAGGCTCTCCTTGCATCTGTGATCCTCTTGTCTCAACCTCCCAAGTACTACGATTACAGGTGTGTGCCACTGCATACTGCTTCAAAGTTACTTTTAAACCAAGTAGTAGCACTTAAATAGGTACACAAAAGTTATTGAAAAAAATCCATCATTTTCCCTTTCCCAGTCAAATCCAGTACATATAACAAACCTTGGTGATATTCTGTAATGACACCCCATGGAATTCTTGCAACTTTAGGTGAATTGAACTGCACAATATCTTGATTATTTTAACTCCAGTAAATTGTAGAAGTATATAGAAGCTACAGTTCTTCATTCATCTTCAATACCAAAAATAAAGTTGGAAGCTTGCATTTCTATTTGGCTCTCTACTATATTAAGTGATCAGAGTAAGATTAATTACTATAATTCTCAACTTTTTCACCCACTTTATATTTTTCACTCTTGCCTTCTATAATGAACATGTGTTGTTTCACTTAGCTCTGAATCCCTCCTTTCTTTTGGGACAAGGCTCATCACTCATCCAGTGTGATTCTTGTGGGAGTTATTGATTATAGTACATGTGACCCAGGTTTGGCCAGGATCACAGGTCCTCATCCCCTTTCCATAGGCTCTGGTCCAACAGGGGCAGGTGACACAGGGAAGACCATCATCCTTTTGTAGGATTTGATTTGTGGATTCTGGAACAGGAAGTTCTTGCTCTCCTTTTTGGATTACAAATCTTAAGGATGTGGACTAAAGATCTTAAGGATGTTAACTTAATGGTCTCACTGGACCATTATGTGGAGAGGGCCAGCCTGAAAATGAAACTAGGAAATAGAGAAAACAGTCAGGAGATGTAGGTAAAGAGCCATGGCAAATAAACCATTTCTTTTTCGGGGAATCAAACACAGTTTATTTTAGAACTAAATATTACAGATTGAATAAAAGAAAAGTTTTATCCTAAACTTTCCAAGTAGACATATTCTGCATTTTTTTGTGTGTGTTGCTGGGGATAAAACCAGGTTATCACACACAACAGGCAAATGATCTACCAGTGATCTACAACCCCAGCCTTAGTGAGTTCTTCTGGACAGGCTCCATGTTATAGATTATGTCACACAATTGGCCTCCAGGATGTATAAATTACATAATTTGATCAGAGTCAAGTTTGAAATTAATCTATTTTTTGTGCTTTAGAAAAATCTTCAAAACACATTTATTATTCTTCCAGCCTATAATTGTTCAATTAAGTTTTCCTTCTAAAAATATCTTTAATCAAGAGAATCATTTACCTTATACATATTCAAAAACAGAATTCATCCATTTTTCTCCAGTGTTCCATGGAGGGAAAAACTGATCCAACCGAACAGATGTAGCAAAAATTATGTTTCCTATTTTGGCTTCTCTGTTTAATGACCCGAGAAAATCCTTTGTTGTTTTCAACATAATGGCACCAATATCCTTTTCTTCCTCTGAACCTTGATTTGACATCCAAGTCCTCCCAGGCTGACAGCATGTTCTTTGACTTCAGCCTGAGAGTGCAGACACTTCTCAAGGTGGCAGGTAAGGCAGAGGATTTAGTGTGTGTGTGTGTGTGTGTGTGTGTGTGTGTGTGTACACACACACATGTGTGTCACTAGGGATTGAACCCAGGGGCATTCTACCTCTGAGCTACACCACCAGCCCCATTTCATTTTTATTTTGAAACAGGGTCTTGCTAGGTTGCTGAAGGTCCTGCTAAGTTGCAGAGGCTAGCCTCAAACCTGCGATCCTCCTGTCTCAGACCCCCCAAATACTGGGATTACAGGCATAAGCCACCATGCCAGCTTCAATGATCTTTTACACTAAAAAATAAGTATTTCAAAACTGTAGTATCCTTCCTTCAAGCCCTGCTGAGGGAAGGACCTTCCTTTCTGGCAAAGCTACTGTTCAGCTCGCCTGCCCCCCACCGCAGGTGACTGTCGGAGTCAGTGGATGTGGACCCAGAGCAGCCTTCTGACTGCAGCAGACATGGGCCAGGGCCTCCATGCCCCAGCACGCTACACAGCCAGGCATGAAGGCCCTTCCTACCTGCTGCAGTCTTGACTATCTTTGGCAATGACTCTCTCTCTTTTTTCCCCTCCCACAGTACTGCAGATTGAATCCAGGGGCATTCTACCTCCAAGATACACCCCCAGACCTTTTTAAAACAGTGCCTTACTAACTTGCTGAGGCTGCCCTCAAACCTGCAATCCTCCTGCTTCAGCCTCCCATGTACTGGGATTATGGGTGTGTGCTACCTTGCCTGGCTGGCAATTGCTATAGTATGTGTGTTTCTAAAACACAATTTTTTTCCCCCCTGGTTATCTAATCTACCATGTCACGAGAAACAGAAACCTTACAGATAAAACCTTTTCCATGTTTAAAGTTGTTTTACAGTGAATGTTTAAAGTTAGTAAGTAATACAAGGATGTAGCCTGCTTTTCCTTTCCTCATTTTATTCCTTAGCTGTTGAAAACCCTGGTGATTTCTGGTTATGCTGAAGTTTGAGTATTAGCATCATAAGCCATCAAAAGGAAAACATGGGTGGTGAAAGATCCAAGACTGTCCTGACAGTCTTATTCTGTAAATACCAAACAAATAGGGGAAGCCAGGAGTAAGTACTTAAGAGTAAGTGCAGTTAAACAGAAGAGTTGCAAATGGATTTGAATACCAAAATGGAGTTTGAAAACATACATCTTTGCTATATAAAAAGGAAAGGTTGTAGTTACTCCCTCAACACAAAGAATTGTTATAGAATGTTTCCTGATGACCTCAGCAAGATAAGCTAAAAGTTAAAATACCTTGTATTTTATAAAGAAAGCTAGAAACCAAACAGAAACAGTTCTGTTACCCGTTCATAGTTTTTTTCTTATTACCAGAAATCTGTAAGAACACGGTCAATGATGATATCTTTCAAGAAAGAGATTATAGATTAAGATACAACGATCAAACCGGGCGTGGTGGCTCACGCTTGTAATCCCAGTACTTTGGGAGGCAGAGACCAGAGTTCGCAGCCAGCCTCAGCTCTCTCTCTCTCTCCCTGTCTCTCTCTCTCCCTGTCTCTCTCTCTCTCTCTCTCTCTCTCTCTCTCTCTCTACCTAGTGAGGCCCTCCGCAACTTCTTGAGACCCGGTTTCAAAATAAAATATAAAAAAAATAGGGCCGGGGGTGTGGCGCGGAGGTAGAACGCCCCTGGGTTCAATCCCCGGTACCGCAAAAAAAAAAAAAAAAAAAAAAGATACAACGATCAAAGATATCTGCATCTAAAGGATGATATAAAGAAGCTTCAGTCCAGAAAGTTAAAGCTGAAGTAGGACGTCACTAAAGTTTATAAATTAAGCATTGGCTAAGGTGAGCCATGAGCTTCATTTAACTGTGAAGAAGCAGTGTGGAATTCTTTTTGTGTGGTACTGGGGATTGAACTCAGGGGCATTCCTATTTTTGTACCAGATTTTCAAAATCCAATGTATAATTTTACACTTATAGTACACATCAATTGGAAAGCTAAATTTTATCAGATACTCTTGATCTGTATTCAAGTTTCACATACTTACAGTAAAAATGATGTTATATTCACATACCTGAAAACTGAATTAAGTCTTGGTTTTGAAAATTAAATGAATAAAATAAAAAATGTTGTTCCTCAGTTGCATTAGCCATATTTCAAAGGCTATGTGACTATTACTACTAGTGTAGCCCTAGAGTCTGATTTTTTAAAACCTGTCTACACTTAACCACTTTCTAGTTATTTGGGGCTCTTTCTTAATATAAGTCTTGATTTACTTATTTGGACTAATAATGGACTAATAATATTACCTAGTTTGTAGGATTATTTTGAAGGTTAAGTCAGATAATTTCTGTAATGCACACACCACAACATCTTAAATATTTTAAGTGTTCATTATTATTTTTTCTGCAATTAGGAGTCTAGAGATGGGAACCAGGCTAGGCTTGAGAAGAGTGAAAAAATTGTCTTAAATATTCTAGCTTTGAGAGGAAGATGGGAAATTCAACTGAAGAAGTGGATTAAAATTCAGATGAAAGTCTTAGGCCCAGAGAAAGACCAGGATAATAAACCCTCATGGACATTCTTATGAGTACTAGAGTATTGATCATCCACTTTTACATTTTTTTTGTGTGTGTGGAACTGGGGATTGAACCCAGGGGCATTCTACCTCTGAGCTACACTTCCAGCCCTATTTTTTATTCTTTATTTTGAAACAGGGTCTCACTAAGTTGCAGAGGGCCTCACTAAGTAGCTGAGGCTGACTGTGAACCCAGATCCTCTGGTCTCAGCCTCCCAAGTACTGGGATTACAAACCTGCACCACCGCCCGGCTTGATCATCCACTTTTCTCTCCTTCCCACCAGGCTGTGAACTATTTGATATCGCCTAGATGTGGCCAGTACAACTCAGAAACTGATTTGACTCTACGAGCTTAGAATTGCACCTGCACATAGTATGTATTTAAGAAATGCCCGTTGAAGCCGGGCATGGTGGTGCACGCTTGTAATCTCAGACCTTGGGAGTCTGAGACAAGGAGGATCGCAGGTTAGCACCCAGCCTCAGCTACTTAGTGAGGCTCTCTGCAATTCAGTGAGACACTGTTTCAAAATAAAGAATAAAATATAGGGCTAGGGGTGTAGCTCAGAGGTAGAATGCTCCTGAGTTCAATCCCCAGTATTGCAAAAAAAAAAAAAAAAAAAAAAGAAATGCCTATTGAATGAACAAATTGCAGTCACCAAGGGACTAAATGTACCATGAGAATAGAAAATAGAATACTTAAATATTTTAGAGAACTTTGATCAATTACTACCTGATCATATGTTCTTTTTTTTTTAAATGATACTGGGGATTGAACCCAGGGGTGTCCTACCTCTGAGCTACATCCCCAGCCCTATTTTATTTTTTTGTGGTACTGGGGATTGAACCCAGTGGCATTCTACCTCCAAGCTACACCACTAGCCCTTTTTTATTTTTTGTTTTGAATCAGGGTCTTGCTAGGTTGCTGAGGTCCTCACTATGTTGCTGAGGTTGGCTTCGAACCTGAGATCCTCCTGTTTCAGCCTCCCAAGTACTGGGATTACAGGTGTGCACCACCATGCCCGGCTTTTTATTTTTATTTTGAAACAAGGTCTCACTCAGTTGCTGAGGGTCTCCCTAAGTTGTTGAGAATAGCCTCAAACTTTTGATCCTCCTATCTCAGCCTCCCAAGTGCTGGGATTACAGGCATATACCACCATACCCAGCCTGATCATATATGCTTTTAAGTAATGACAGTTCAAGCTGGGCATGATGGTGAATCCCTGTAATCCTTGTACTTGGGAGGCTGAGACAGGAGGATTGCATGTTTGAGGCCAGCCTCAGCAATTTAGTAAGGCCCTTAGCAACATAGCAAGACCTCGCTTCAAAAAAATAAATAAATAAAAATGAAGGGGATAAAGGAGTGTAGTTTGGAGGTAGAATGCCCCTGAGTTCAACCCTAGTACTGCCCCCCCAACAAAAATGTAATGGTAGTTAAAATTAACACTTTGTCATATTCTCAGATATACCTTTTGAAATAGATTAAAAAAAGTCAAACATCAATTTTGTGCTAAAAGTTTGGTGTATTAATGATACTCTGAGATATTAAATGTGAAACCATTCTCCAAAGGGCACTGTGTTTTAATTCAAATTAATACAGTCTTTCATATTGTTGTTTCTTCCCATTATTTGAATTCTTAAGCCAATCTACAATTTTTTTTGTGGTACTGGGGACTGAACCCAGGACACTACCACTGAGCTATACCTCCAGCCCTTTTTTATTTTGAACCAGGTTCTTGCTAAGTTACAATGCACTTGCCTCAAACCTGTGATCCTCCTGTCTCAGACTCCCAAGAACTGGTTTTACAGTTTTGTGCCACCACGCCCACTCAATTTCTACAATTTTGGGAGTCTGAAAACTATGAAAGTCATATGAAAGGCACAGAAGAAATTAGACAGCACTCTCCCTCCTAGAAAATCTTTCTTTCTTAACAGGTGCACGTCAGAGAATTCTATTAGTGCCCAACAAAGAGTCAGTCTAGTTTGTGTGACGTGGCTTCCCCATTTGGTGACACTTTTCTATAGCATTCTTGAGGCTATCTCGTTTGACACTTTGAAACAGCTGCCAAGTCCTTTCCTGCTCCCTGTAAACAAGGCTGTCACTCACAGAGCGTTCCCCTGCCTTGGGTAGGGAATGGAGGTTAATGACTTTGGAAATGGAAAACAGAACAACCATCAAAAAGACTTTTAACACCAAGAGAATTATAGGAGAATAATTGAATCAAATAAAATAAGAATATAAATAGACCATGTTACAAGCTACATTTGTTAAAAGGTTTCATATCAGTTGAAGTTTTGTGTTACCTGGGAAAAGTAATAAAAGGGAATAAAATGGATTGCAAATGGTTACCCTTGAGAAGTTATTTCTGACTTCTTGGCAGGATTCCCCTGTGGCTGCTGATGCCCATATAGTGTGTCTCATTCCTACTTTCTTTTCAACTTCAATTCTGCTTTACAAGTAAGACTTCTGATAGTTTTTTCCCCCTTAGAGTGTCTTTGATTTATCATTTAGTTTAGTGGTTAAAGAAATGAGACAAGTCTCTGTATCTGGGGAAATGCTGACATTTTTAGGCTTCTGATAGGTGGCCTTTTAAGGTCAAATACTCTAAGAGGAATCAAGAGCATTTACTTTTTTGGGCAGATCCTGTTCAATCTGAATTAGAAGGTACTGAAAGCAGGAATTAGAAAAGTAGGAAAGAACTTTCGAGAAAGAAATACAGTCTCACACACACGCATACACAAATATGCTGCTGATGACGATAGGAAAGGAGTGATTTTGCATTGCTTTGTTTAATAAGCTTCTTAAAGGCAAGGCCTACTGATAACATATGCACCTTCCTCAAAAAATTGGTCAGTTTTCTATTACAGTCTTTTGGTTTCATAGGTCTTAAACTGATTATTTTTTGATTCATGAGTCTCATAGAGCATTATCATTACTATTAATTCAACAAATATGAATAAGGGCTTAATATAATCATAGACACTGCATTCAGAATGAAGAATGAAGAAAACATTGTGATTTGTTCTTGGAGTTTACAGTCTAGTAAGGTTAGAGATGCACTAGACAAGCGAATGAATTTATAATTATAAATTATAAAAAATTTATAAAACGATGATAGTATCAGGTTAGAAAATTAGGTGTCATTTCATTTCAAATTTAAAATATAATGAAAAACTATCCAATGAAAAGCTTGGTAGGTGATCCAAGGCTGGGGGCTCATTTGACATTGGCGGACTTTGTTGTGTATCAATAGATTTCCAATGTAGCATTATGCTTTTTCTATTCTATTAAGATCTGCCTCTTATCTGTGAGCTGTTAAGTATTTACAATTTATAATGGTAATTATAAAGGTCCAAGGCAGGAAAGAACATGATTTGTTCCAGGAAATGAAAGATCCATGTGATTGTAGGTTATGCTTGGAGAGACTGGCAAGGAGTTATGAACTTGCTTTTTATTGTCATTTTTTAGATGATTTTTCTGGTTATTGTGTGGGGAATAGATTAGAGGGAAGCAAAACTGAAAAAGAGAGCTATTACAGTATTACAGATGAAATATGGTGGTGGCTTGAACTAGGTTGGTGGCATTGGTCATAGAGTTAACTGTACGGATTGAAGACATATTTTGGGGGTAGACTCTAGAGGAATTGCTGTTGGTTTGACTATGGATAGAGGTCAAGGGAGAAGAAGAATTCGTGGATAGCACCACTGTAAATTTCAGGCTTGAGTATGTAGGTGAATAGGGATGCTAAGGAGAGTAATTAGTTTGGGAATGAAGATTTCTGTTGTAGGCATGTGCAGTTTAATATGAATACATGCCAAGTGAAGATCTCAGAGTGACAGTTGTATATATAAATCTGGAGGCATAAATGTGGGCTTCTTTTTATATAGACTTTCATATGTTAGAAGTACATGAGCAACTTGAGGGAGAGAGAAGAGGTGTCATGTGACTGAGTCTTGAGTAATGGCAACATTTGGAAAACAGGCAGAGAGGAGGAGTCAGGAAAAGAGGTTGAGCAAAGGCAGCCAGAGGCAAGACCTTGATAGTGTGGTATTGTAGGAATCAAAAGAAGAGAATATTTTCATAATGGTGGAAGGATTACCTGGTTGGATGCAAGACCGAATAAAACAAAGGTAGGAAAGTATCCACTGGAAATGGCAATATATGTAGGATTTAGTGCTAGTTGATAAACATAATATTGGCAGAAGGGTGGGGTCACAACCCAACTAAAATAGGTTAGGGCAAAAATGAAAGAAAGCAAAACTGAGAAATAAAATCAATATCTGCTGTGGGGAATTACCCAGGAAGGGGAACAGAGAATTGGGATTAAGTGAGAATATTTTCAGAGAGATAGTATCAAGGCATATTGCTCTGCTTCTGGGGTTAATATGCAGAGAGAGAGAGAGAGAGAGAGAGAGAGAGAGAGAGAGAGAGAGAGAGATACGGAGAGACTGATGATGCAGCAAAGAGAATGAAAAATATTGAAAGTAAAATCCTTGAATAATTGAGAGGATATGGGGTGAGGATCACACATGGAGGTATTGACCCTAGGAGACTGGATGGCTCTTCCATTGCAGATACATTTGCAGATGGGTTGGTAGGTTTGGTAAGCAGGAGAGTGAGGAAATCCTCTCTGTTTGCTTCTGTTTTCTTAGTGAGGTCATTGAGAATGACAACATGAATAGAGAGCAGAAGGAGACTGAGAGTCAGATGATGGAGTTCCATGACATGAGGGGAAGATGCCAGAACAGTCAATGTCAGTAGAAATAATTTTTTCTGTGAATATATTTCTCTTTTTTGTATATTTTGCTTCCACAATGTAGAGGACAACATATGATTTCTTCTTCATTTTCTCTTCCATCTGGCTTTTTCTTGTTAGACACTTTGGAAGACTCTTGGGACATTTGACCAGGACGTATGGAGAAACAAAGGCAGACTTGTTTACAGTTAGCACAGGCAGGAGCTGAAGGCGGTGTGCACAGTGCACTCAGTTCTGGTGAACCTGGAGGCTCCATGAGAAAGGACACACTGATTCGATTTAATTGCTTTGATAGCAAAAGCATAGATAATCTACCTGAGAAGTTATACTACTTTAAGATACTATACTTGAAGCCAGGCATGGTGGCGCATGCTTGTAATCCCAGTACTTTGGGAGGCAGAGACCGGAGGATCCGGGTTCGCGGCCAGCCTCATCTCGCGCACTCGCGTGCGTGTGCACGCTCTCTCTCTCTCTCTCGCTCTCTCTCTCTCCCAGTCTCTCTCTCTCTCTACTTAGTGAGGCCCTCCGCAACTTGATGAGACCCGGTCTCAAAATAAAGTATAAAAAAATAGGGCCGGGGTCGTAGCGCGGAGGTAGAACTCCCCTGCGTTTAATCCCTGGTACCGCAAAAAAAAAAAAAAAATACTATACCTGCTTTCTTGGAGTTGCAAAATCTCTTAATCAGGTTGAAAAAAGATGACAAAAATATTGTGATATTTAATTTTCCTCTTACTAAATAGAGAAATATCATTCAAAGTCCTAACTAAACAGAGTGATTAGGGTTTGAATTTTAACCTATGAAGCCTAAAAAAATAATTAAAAACAGCTAACAGTACTTAGATTAGAGGCAACTTTTAGAATGTATAAGAGCATAAATGTTGGATTCGATCCCCAGGACTGAAAAAAAAGGAACAAAAAGAGCATAAATGTGCATTAGTTATCTATTACTATATACACATTTCTCCCAAACTTTCAGCTTAACAATTTATTATGTCGCTATTTCTGTGAGTCATAAACTTAAGAGTGACTCAGCTGGGTGGTTCTGGCTCTTGGTCTCTTGTAAGGATACAATCAGGCTGTTAGCTGGGGCTGCAGTCTTATCTGAAGGCTCGAGTAGGGGAGGATATGCATCTAAGCTCACTCGTGTTGTCAGCAGGCCTTAGTTCCTGGCCACATGGGCCTCTTCATAGGCTGCTTAAAGATCGTCAACATTCAACTAGCTTCCTGGAGAATGAGTGATAGGAGAGGGTAAAGGAGAGGGAGGTTTTATGGTTTTAGTTCTTAAGTTTAGGTTCATGATTCACTATTAATTTTTGTGTGTGGTATAAAGAATGGTTCCAACTTCATTCTTTTGCATAAAAATTGCTGAGTGCCATTTGTTGAAAAGGATATTTTTCCTTATCTTGGGACCTCTGTCAAAAATTTTCCATTACATTCTGTTACTTGTATTTGGATAAATGTCCATTTTTGAGTCCTACACTTAGTGTAGTCAAAACTCAAATTTAGAGCCTTCCTTGTAGCTAAAATGTAAACAGGTGTCCTAGTTATAAAGTCTATGACAGTGTCTGATACAGAAGAGAGCAATATGAGCAAATAGACTCCAGGTGGCACCTCCTGCTTGCTGGTGCAGTGTGGCAATGTACGCAATGGTTTCCTGTAGTCTCTGGTGGGACCACAGATATGATCATTTCTTTAACAGACCAGCTGCACCAAGGTTTTTGGTGTTCTGCCCAAACTCATCCTTGGGCCTGGTTCTCCAGAACTCCCAACCAACAATTCTGTGGAGTATTGTTTTTTCTCCCCCTTCATCAGTCAGTGTCAACTTCGGTTCTTATAATCAAGAGCCTGACTAATACACACTAAGGAAAGATAAAGTAATTTCTCTTGAACCACTTCTTTAATTGAACTCTGATTTG
This sequence comes from Glis glis, assembly GCA_004027185.1. NCBI lineage: Eukaryota > Metazoa > Chordata > Mammalia > Rodentia > Gliridae > Glis > Glis glis. Next base: position 9,235 of record PVJS01000481.1, on the reverse strand, counting down.
ACTTACATCTTGTCCTTAAGAAATGGAACACAGGCTGGGCATGGTGGTGCACACCTGTAATCCCAGTACTTGGGAGGCTGAACTAGGAGGGTCACAGATTTGAAACCAGCCTCAGCAACTTGGTGAGACCCTGTTTCAAAATAAAAAATAAAAATAGGGCTGGAGGTATAGCTCAGAGGTAGAATGCCCCTGGGTTCCATCCCCAGTACCCCCCCCATATATATACACATACATACAAAAGAAATGGAATGCAGATCATCTCTCTGGCTCTTCATATCTGAATTTTTAGCCTGTTCATTATCCCTTTAGGACCTAATTCCTGGCTCCAGGAAGCTTGGGAAGTTAAAAGTTAGAACTGCTTGGCCAGGCTCAATCCATTTTGCTCCTGTTCTCTGGGTTCAGGGCCATTCAAGATGCTACACGGAGTAGAGAGAAGTTGTACCTTATGGGAAACATGAGGGAGAGAGTAGAACACCTACTACATGTAGGAGAGATAACAGCTATAACAAACTGATTAAAGCAGGTGAGAGAGCAGCAGAGAGTCACCTGGAATTTGTAGACCTCTCCTCAATTCCCCTTAAGAGAGATCCTCCCAGTTCTACCTCTACTCCTTTCTTTAGGTAAACTAGACAAATGGCTTTGCTTCTTCATGGAGATGCAAATCCTTAAGAAACAGAGCCCACCATTTGTTAACAAATTCAAAAGTTTGGATATTTTTTTTACATTCTATTTGTGAAGGGATTAGACTAGATATACATTATCAGAAACTTCTATTCTCTAGAAATTACATATTCCATATTTTCTACTTCTTCTCACCACTAAATCCACACTTCTGGGCTCTGGAACTACTTTTATTGGCAACTGCAATATCTACAAAGAATAATCTGGGGATAAGTGGTGGGGGGGAATTTCTCCAAGGATCTTGTGAAGGATTGTGCCAGGATTGTGTCCTTTGTTGGTCACAGTGGTTGCTGGGTAATGCAATACTGGTGGATCCTATGGTAGAGATGTATTGCACGTTTTCTACCTTGGAGAATTGAATTCTACTGTCATTTTCTTTCTGCCTCATAGATGGTCAGCTTAAATCTTTGCCCATGTTGTTAAAAACTAGAATCAGTGTGAACAGTGTCATTGGGAAAAGGTAGACATTTTTGAGAGCATGAACCAAGAAAAATAGATTGGTAAAAGTAATGTGAAATGGTTTCTATCAAAGCCATTATGTTTGATAGGTTTTTCTAAGGCATTAATCTCAGAGGTGTCCTCAAGGAATGGTTTTAAGATACAGCACTCTTACAAAAGAAGACAGCAGAGTCAACGGGCTAAGGAATAGACTAGGAACTAGAAGGACTCTGAAATTCCTTTTCAGTATTGACTCTCTGAGGCACAGTGGCAAAGTCACTTAGCCCATCACTGCTTCAGTCTTGCTACCTGTAAATAGGAGCAATAGCTTCTTATGCAGTTTGATAGTTTACAATTTCTTCCTATTAAAAAAGCATTATACATTTATTCATGAAAAATGCAGACAGGCAAAAGGATGCAAAATTCATCTTCAGTCCTCTTTTTCCAACCCAGAGGAAATACTTTCTTTGGTGCTTATCCTTTGAGACTTCCAGATTATCTTCTTTATATTCTTCTCAGTTCCAAGAACCATCCTTTAGCAAAACCTAATACACATTGAAAATTAAATCAGATTTCACCACATTTTACTCTTATCGTTTTTTCTCTCTCTTAGGAAAAGTAAATTCAATCACATAAAAATATTAGTAGAATTGGCATAATATATGGACTTTATGTTATATGGTAAAATTGTTATTTTGTGCTATATGAAATAGGTAAAATTTTGAACATAGATATATATGTCCAGGGTAGCTATAATGACAGATATTGATGTTGTAGAACAAGATCTTGTGGAATATCCATAAATGGTTCTGAGTTAACAGTACACAAAAGAATAATAGTTGCCAATGGAATGACACAGGGAGGGTAGAGCAAGCCTCATGGCTTATAGAAAAGTGCTTTTAAGGTGGGAACCACAGTTCAAGGACTGGGAAAGACTTTGATCTCTGTGTGATGTTGCATAGACCAGCCAGCGATGGCCATGAGGCCCAGTGCCCAGGTAGGGGCTGATGAGTTCATTTAAGCCTGTGTTGTCTTTATGAGATGTATTTTCCTAACATCCTCAGGGATGCAGGCTGGTTTGTATGTAAGGGTTTTTGTGGAGAGATAAGTGGGTCCTTCCATTATTTTTGCTTCACTATGACGAGGGAGAGATGGAGGTCTAAATCTTCTGTATTGGCTCCTCTCTATACCACTGTCGGTGAATTGGAAACAGGTTGCTTAGGGAAGAAGGAAAGAAGGGAAATTTTACACAGCATACCTTCTTATACATTTGAATTTTATATGATGTATAGATGTTATCTGTTCTAAAGACAAATACAAGTTAACATTTAAAAATATAAAAATGCAAGTGACAGTAAAATGTCAGGCATTTCAGGTGGCAGTTAAATTGCTGTGTAGAATTTTAAAATCCTGTATGCAGTTTAGCTCTCTTGAAAGCATCACAGAAATATGACAAAATATTTGCACGCAGAAAATGCTGCATCCTATAATATCCTGGATCAATGAAAAAAATCTAGAGGAGATTTTGTTCTTACTGTAGACTGTATTCCAAACTAGGTGATATACTACAGTATTCAAATCACCCTAATTATCCCAACCAGGAAATATAGACACTATGATATCCCCAACTCAGTCATTAACTAAGTACATCACACTGTGGTCCTCCTCCATGGAATAAAATGTTCTAAGTTATCTTATGTACATTGAAGAAGCTTTTAAAATCCTGTTTGGTTACTTTTTTTAACTTTATAGTATGATTTGGGGCTAATGGGAAATTTTTGAAACTGAGAGACAGTTTTTGTCTCTCGGTTCATTAGGCTGCACACAATAGCATTTGAATGTCGTTTACTACACAAATAGGTAATTTATGTAATCTGTTTGTATGATTTGAATACATGCAACTAGTGGTGCCAGATTGAGGTTTGTAATTCTTCCACACATGAGATTACAGTTACTGAATAAGTCGTTAATGTGATTGCATGGAAATAGTCGTATTCATTCTATGACCTTGTATTTATTTTCCTTACTATTTTGTACTTTACTTTTAATTTGGGCAAAGAATGGTTTTGACTACTGCTAGAAAACACACTTAACATGGGCTATATTCTGTTACACTTCCTTTGTTTACAAATATCTTTTTAAAAAATCCTTTTATTGGTGCATTGTAGTCTCACGTCATAATGTAGTTCAGAGTTATAGTGACATACATGCACACAGCAGTTGCTGTGTTTTCTCCTGCTCCCTCCCCACTCCGTCTTCCCTGTACATGATAGTGAGATTGGCATGGGTATTTTCACATATGTACATAACATCAACAGAACTGTTTCCTTCATTAATTATAATTTTGGGCATGCAAACATTTTGATTTTTCTACCTACTCATTTTTTATTGAGAAACTAGAAGGATTATTAAGAAGTTTGTAACTATAAGATCAGTAAGTGAAATTGTCTTAGAGCTAATACTCAAGCTCAGATGTAGTCAGTATCCAGTTGCCTTATCAATAGTAAAATTACCTTGGTTTTGTATATTTTTTTTCTCCTTTGTGATGTTTTCCTTTTTGCTTTTGTCCTGCCCTCTTGCTCTGGCTGGTGTGCTCCATCTCTCTCTGTCTTCCTGCCTGTCTTTCTGTGCTCCTTTGGACCAACGAAACCAATTGGAGCCTTGTAAATTGATAACCCTGGTGACATCTCAGTGCAATTAAAGGAAACAGAGCTCTGAACACTCCTGATTTATGCTTTTTTTCTCCAAATTGTGTGAATCTGATTAAATTATGCACCTACTATTTATGTTCTTAAAAACAGAAGCACATTTAATGGAATATAGCAATCAAATAAAAATTCCCCATTATATTTTCCTGAACTATTTTATGGTAAAAATAGAAAACATGGAATAACATTGCCTAAAACATAAATGTACATCTTAATAAATATTATAAGGTCAGAGATATTTACCATCATTCAGGTAAATAAATAGAACATTGCCAGCACCTGAGATAATCCTAATATCTCTCTCCCTCCCTCCACAAATTAGCTATCATCTTGATTTTTATGCTAATTACTTCCCTTTCCGTATAATTTCACCACCTCTGTATGTATTCTTCCAAACTATAGTTCAGTTTTCTCCATTTAAAAATTATGTAAATATAGTTTGTAAGTGTTCAGGTCTGGCTTTGTATGGATCAGGTTCCTAGTAGGAAACAGTAGCATATTGAAATGGAAGATTTAAAGGAGTTCCACAAAGAGATCAGATAAAAGTTGTGAGCAAGATCAAAAGATCAAGAAGGGACCATGGAGTACTCCAGGGCTACCAGCAGTGGGGAGGAGGAGCCTTCACTACCACTGCACCAGGTGGGTCCAGGGAAGGGACAAGCAGGCCCAGGAGCCCTGTGCTTGTGATCGATCGCTGTAGGGGAGGGCCACTCAGCAGCAAAAGTGGCCTTCTGCAGAGGAATGCTGCTACTGCCAACAATGCCCTGACAAAGAGGTCCAAAAGGACAGATATTGTGACCTCCTGCTCTTTGACCTGCCTTTTGGCAGCATCTGATCAAAAGCCAGAGTACACATGGCCATTTGAAGAAGCCCATGCTGGTCAAGTGCCCAGGCACAGAGATGGGCAGAGAAGGGCAGAGAGTGGGCTGAGAGGGACAAATGGACCTTGTCCAAACAGGCTAATTTTGTTTAACCTTATTTTGAAAGATTTATTCACATTGTTTTTATGTAGATGTATTTTGTTTATTTTCACTGCTGTAGAGTACTGTATTACAGGAACACATGATGATTATCAATTTTATTGTTGATGGACCTTTGGATTATATCTTGTTTTTGGTTATCTTAACTAATATATGCCTTTTGAGGCACATAGGTGTGTTTTCCATTGGGTGTATATATCAAGGAGCAGAATTACTGGAAAACATGACATTTATATACTCAGATTTAGTAAATAATGCCATACTGCCAAAATATTTTCCAGTCTTGCACCAATGTACATCCCTATCAGCAGTTCATGAGATTCATTATTCCACAGCCTTTCAAATCTTACAAAGTGTCAATCTTTTTAATTTTAGTCATTTTCATGTGTGGTGTAGTTCTGTTCAGTTTCAATTGCATTCATCAGGAATGATGTCACATATTTTATTCTTTCCTTGGCCACTTGGATAATCTTTATGTTATAGATTCTTTTCCATTTTTCTACATTGTTTATTGGTAAGAAAATTTAAAAATATATACTAGGGAGGTGTATAAGTGTATTTACATATATATAGATACACGTATATTATACACAGACATCTTTATCCCTTATGGTTTGTTTTCTCTGTCTTACTCATGTACTTTGATGGATAGAGACATTTAAATTTATTATAAGGCCGGTTAATTTATCAGTCTTTTATAGTTCATGTCTGTGTGTTCTGTATAAAAAGTCCTCTTTTCATGTAGTTAGATATTGTCTGATTTCTATTTATAGTGTTTTATAGTTTTCTAGGTAGAAGCCTTACTTGTCTTTTATTAGTTTTATTCTTAAGTATTTTACATTTTTACACTATTGTAACTAGAAACTTTCTAAACTGCATTTTCTAATTGTTTGTTGCTGTTATAGAAAATTACATTTATTTTTTGTGTATAACAGTTTATTTTTCAACCAGAATTATAAATACTCTATAGTGAGGGAATTTAATACAAGGGCATATGGCACAGTCTATAGAGGAACTAAGAATCCAAAGAGGGGAGGTAATGGGGCCACCCAGACTGAGTTATAGAAGAGCAGTAAGCTGCTTCTACCTCTAGATTAGAGGAATAAAGAAAAGAGTCGGTGTCACTGAAGCCCAGGGGACCAGCACCACCCAGCAGAGATGGAACCAGGGAGGGCCTGTGCAGCAGGAGCCAGAAGCAGTAGTTACCTGAGGTGCTCCTAAACCAAACAACAGAGAGGGAGGGAAATATACTACCTCTTCTTCTCCCTTGCCAACCAACATTCATCCAGTGCCTTCCACTGACTGGATGTAGGTAGAAGTCAGAGGCAAAGGTGACTATGAAATGTAGCTTCCTTGAATACAGCACAGAAAAGGCGAGAAACACAGGGTAGATCTCAGAGGAATAGATAGCTGACTGGCCTACATGTTACTTATTCTTGTAATTTATCTTCCCCTCCCCCATCTATCTCTCATTTTGTATTTGGATATATATCACCCTCTCTCCTATAAGTAGTGACAATTTTATTACTTCCTTTTTTAGTCCTGGTAACTTTTGTTCATTTTTCTTTTTTCTTTTTTTTTTGTGGTACCAGGGATTGAATGCAGAGGTGTTCTACCTCTGCGCTACGCCCCCGGCCCTATTTTTTATGCTTTATTTTGAAACCCGGTCTCACGAGGTTGTGCAGGGCCTTCACTAAGGAGAGAGAGAGAGAGAGAGAGAGAGAGAGAGAGAGACAGAGAGAGAGAGACAGAGTGAGAGCTGAGGCTGGCTGTGAACCTGGATCCTCCGGTCTCCACCTCCCAAAGTACTGGGATTACAAGCGTGCGCCACCACGCCCAGCTTTTGTTCATTTTTCTTATGGTAGTATACGGGGTAGATGGAAGTGGATTTATAAGCTCCCAAGAGTACCAAAGCATTCTGAATTGCCCTGAAGTCTTCCTGGATCCATCTGCAGGATCTTTTTGGACAATTCAAGCTTATTCGATAGGTCTTACCCTGCCTAGTTCATTTTTAGAATCATAGATTAAGGGTCTGGGGATGTGGCTCAGTGATAGAGCACTTGCCTAGAATTATAAATTGACACAGTGTCTGAGATGGAAGGGATCTAAGAGGTTGTCTAATTCAGAAGTTAACCAATTGTAGCCCGTGTACCAAATCTGGATGCTACCTGTTGTTTCTATAAAGTATTATGGGAATACAGCCACACTTTACGCACCATCTGTGGCTGCTTTTGCACTACAATGGCAGAGTTGAGTAGTTGGACAGAGACCCTGTGATCCTCAAACCCCAAATCTTTTTTATCTGGCTATATTTGTAGAATCAGTTTGCCTACCTCTGATGTAGTCCATCCTCTTCATTTGACAGATGAAGATTTTGGTTACTGCCCAAGGTCATATAGCTGTTAGTGGCAAAGTGTGGATCTGATCATAGATCTTGGCATTCTTAGACTAGTTTTTTTTGCTGTATCACATGACAAAGCCTCTTTCTGATTCAACATGAACATCTTCTCATAGGATGGGGTACGTCTTGGGTGGGCTGGAGGTCCTAAAGTGGAGATAGTCAAGGGCCTGGCCGGATAAGAGGCCAGCTCAGACTTGGTGGGTGCAACATTCATGGCCTTTCAAGAATAAGACCCTGACAATAATGGCTGTCTTTTGCCCTTGAGCAATAAAGAAAAAACAAATCATAAAGAATGAGTGGCTTCTCTTCTTGTCCACACCCCTCTCTTCCACATGCAGTATCAATATGATGTTAGGTTATGAAAGTACTAGACAGCTTAAATTTATTAATTTCAACTTGGAAGAACTGTGAGTGTTACTGTTTACTTGAAGTTAAGATTTCCAGAGGACCTTGAGTGATTATTTACTGTCCTTGTTGCCATTATTCATGGCTTCCTAAGCATAAAAACATTCAATTAAAATTTCAAGTGGTGCTGTTTGTCGATGGCTACAAGGAGGCTTCTACTGAAAACGGAGTGACCTCGAATCTACTTTTTCCAATATTGAGGCCTCAGCTTTCTTCTATTTGAAAAGGCATAGAAATCATTAAGTTACAGGTTAACTTATTTTACTTTATTCTTTCTCATGCTATTTATCTTTCACGATTTCTAATAAAACAGAAGAGTCTTCAGTTGGAAAGACTGCTTCTGAGATTTTAAGCTTGTCCTTGTTCTCTTGTATACCACTGCACTGCTTCTGCTGGTTAAGTGCCAGTTATTTTTAAGGAGTTGTTACTTAGCTAGATATCCCCATAAATGAGAACCTTTTTTATTATTTTGGTGGTACGGGGGAAGAAACCCAGGGGTGTTCTACCTCTGAGCTACACCCTCAGCCCTATTTTTTAATTTTTTATTTTGGAACAGGGCCTCACTAAATTGGTGAGGACCTTTGTAAATTGCTGTGGCTAGCCTCAAACCTGCAATCCTCTTGTTGCAGCCTCCCAAGTACTGGGATTACAGGTACGTGTCACCATGCTCAGCAAATGAGGACCTTGTAGCAAGTGTGATAAGGAACTTAACTTGGTTTCTATTAACCTAAACTTGTCATTCTTCTTTAACTATAACGTAGGATAATTTCGGGGGGGGGGTAGTGGATTGAATCCAGGGATGTTCTACCTCTGAACTATATCTCCAGCCCTTTCTATTTTTTACTTGAAACTTTGCTGATATGCTCAGTTGCTGAGGATATTTTTTTTTTGGTACTAGGGATTGAACCCCCAGGCCGATTTTATATCTTATTTGGAAACAGGGTCTCCCTAGGTTGCTGAGAGTCTCGCTAAGTTGCCAAGGCAGGCTTTGAACCTGTGATCCTTCTGTCTCAGCCTTCCAAGTACTGGGATTACAAGCGTGCGCCACCATGCCCAGCTGATAATTCTTTTTTGAAAGATCACTTCAAATATTTTCTGTTCTTATAGTAATAAAGCAGCATGGTATTGGCACAAAAACAGACACATAGACAAATGGAACAGAATAGAAGATACAGAAACAAATCCACACTTATAGTCAATTGATTTTCAACAAAGGTGCCAGACACATATGTTGGAGAAAAGACAGCTTTTTCAACAAATGGTGTTGGGAAAACTGGTTATCCATTTGTAGAAAAATGGAACTAAATCCTTCCCTCTCACCCTACACAGGAGTCAACTCAAGATGGATCAAAGACCTGGAAGTTAGACCAGATACTGTGAAACTACTAGACGAGGGCATAGGTTCAACACTCCAACATATAGGCACAGGTAGAAACTCCCTCAAAAAGACCTCCAAAGCTCAGGAAATTAAAACAAGAATTAGTAAATGGGATGGCATTAAACTAAAAAGTTTCTGCACATCAAAGAAACCATCAAGAATCTAAAGAAAAAGCCTACAAGCCAGGCGTGGTGGCGCACGCTTGTAATCCCAGTACTTTGGGAGGCGGAGACCGGAGGATCCG